>DWDT01004748.1:0-10971 GCA_018245595.1 Microceris scylla
AAGTATTACTGTTATTGTTATTATTTTAAGCTTTATAGGTAATAATAATAAACGATTTATTGATAGTATGTATATTTCAAGTTGTCGGTGAACTCGCGTTGGACATTTAGTAGCGTATGAAATATTGTCGGACATGTTTATAAGCTGGGGATACATACATCTGAATAAGCGAGTGGCGTTTTAAAATGGCAATATTGTTAATATTTACCTAGTCTTGTAATTTATAAGGTATTTAGTGATCTACTGTGCTGATTCGCTTAAGTAACAATAACTGGTGAAGCAAATAAATTGTAATGTACTATATTATATGAATATGGTAAAATTCCTAAGGGAAGACCTGTCCAGCATTGGACTTAGACTATTGATGACGATGACGCTGACGATCACACGAAAACACAACCATTTGATCCCTAAAGTAGACGGAGCCTGTGCGATAGTAAGGAGATAGGTGATAAATAAAAAATATACATGTCAGATATTAACATAGATAATTTTACATCTGAACACTACAAACATTCAAAGCTGTTACAGAAATATTTCTCTTGGGCGGGAATGGAATTTACACCATTCATAGTAACATCCGGACTCACTAACCATTTGACCAAGAGACTTATCAATAAAATCGATATAGATATTCTAGTGTACAGCTTACTATCTAAACACAACCTTATTAATATTACAAATGTGTTGATGAAAGCTCCATAAAAAATAAAGGACTGACAGCAAGTGCGACATAAACTCAAATATAAAGACCACTACAAATATAAAAGTTATAAGAGTTACACAGAATGTTCTAAAATCAATAGTTAATAGTAATTTTTCATAAAACGTAATGCTTATTGCGTTTAGATTATACGACCGCCCTCATTTATTAATTTATTGGCTCATTAAATAAGCTCACATGCAACATAAATAATGCTAACCTTAAAATATTATGCAACATGCAATTTTAATTGTAAATGAACCAGCGGATGTTATACTTGAAGGAAACATTAGCACTGCATCTACTTACATATTTTTTTATTCAATTACTTATTACATTATCAATTATTACGTTATTATTATAAGGGCTGTTATAAATATAACTTCACGCATGTAATCCCCGAATGGATAGACAGAGGACGTCCCACATTTCAACAGTTACGTTCACGTCCTATGTAATAGACGGTGAGCCTATTGCCACAAGAACTATTATTATTATAACAGTAAGACAACTTTTAACTGGTTCAGTTTGCAAATGGACATAATGCCGTATTCACAATATAAATGTCTGGTACTCTGATTGAGATCCGGGTCGATCCGCACTACAGTTGGAATGTAATAATTCTACTTCAAATAATAAGGTGTACTTAACATACAACCACCATAAGTACCAAGACAAAACATAAAAGGAATAAAAAATAGAAAATTATACAGCATAATTCCCTGTCTTATTAAAATCTAAATTAATTACTCAACAGAGATAATATACTACAACGCTTCTTATAACTGAACCATATCTCCGAGGTCAAAATTATTTCAATATGTAATATGTTGGCAAATAAACATCAAAATATCTTTCAATCGACACTTCAATTATTAGGTGTTAATCAAAATTATTGACTCAATAACTAAATTCACAAATTAACAGAATCCTATTTTATAGCTTCGCAAAGATAATAATTCAAATTTTTCGTTTTAAAATTATATTGAATGAAACGTAACGTTGACGTAACGTATTGAACGTTTACGTTCAAAGCGGCGTATTTCGAACTTCAGTAGTTCCAGCTGTTATACCTTTTACCCTAAAATGTTATCACATATCACACATTATGATACAAAAATGTCTTGCATTAGAACGTTAAATTTCCGATATTTGGTTGACACGTTACCACAGTAAACCACGATAGTGAGGATTGACCCTCGACAACTATTATGTAAGCATTATGAGCGCGGTCAACAACCTTAACCGCAGGCTCAGGAAGGTATAACGCGGTGATAAGAACAATACATAGATTACTGCGAATAAACCTTTCTTTCTTTATTTCTTTTTTTCTTTCTTCTTCTTGTAAAGAAAGCTATAACAATTGACTGAGTACTAATGAGCATATTACAGCAGAAGACCGTATAAGAGGCTGGTAGTAGACGAAGTGGCTTTTTATAGATGAATAGGTACGCAAAATAGAGTAGAGAACGAGTTTCGTATAGAATAAATTTCTTAGTACTAAAGAGGAAAATAAATGTATCTTTAAATAAGGAAAATAAATGTATCTTAAGTATAGGTACCTATTATAAATGATTTCACCTGGTTATTCTATTGGTACGACGATAAGGGACCCTGACCGCTGAGCTGGGTTGTTGTGGTTTTCATTGGCATCCAGAACGATTATTTGTGTGATGAGTAACAGTGCTTTTCGTCTCTCGATGTAATATTGTCTATGTAAGTAGGTATTTTAAAAATTGTATTTGTTGTTTATTAGCTGTATGGTTTGTTTGTATGAGACACGCTTCGTCTGGAAAACCAGTTTGGAATCAGATAGCCGTCTGTCAAGTAGTTCCAAAATTGAATTAAGTTTTGATGTAGTAATATACTATAAAATAATTTCCACTGGAAGCCATCAACTAGTGACGGACTCAGGTTGAATAGAGCCGGTGAAAACCACTGAGTCATTAACTCTTAGTGTGTGTAAAGCAATCAGCAAGATTATATTACTTTGGAAATTACAACGCACATTACAAGCCACCAACAACTTAACAGTTAAGTTACACAAGCGGTTAAGTAGAACAAAAAGCTTTAGCCGCAAGCTCCGAGTCATTCTGATAACGGAACTCACTGTTAGTCATAGCCCATAAAACGCGCAGTATGCAATACCAGCTGAAGAATCGCTTTACTGGTTTCTTTGTGCTGTATACCTAAATGACGCAGTTTGAAACTTTATATGAGCTGTCACTTTTGAATATTTAGAATTCTCGAAGCTAGGTCTCGCGGAGTTATGAGGTGAGTGACATGAGGACCTTTGGAAACAGTCACGCGGCGGCTATCGCAAGCAGTCTGACGAGTTAGCCAACAGCCAAGTCGCATCCTTGATAAATGACCAATAGTTACTGTTATCGACTGATTTAATGATTTAGACGACACTGTTTAATCCAAGATAAATTGAAAGGTATAAATTATAATTAAAATAAATTTCTGATAATCATCATTATCAGCTCCTACCAGTCTACCGCTGAACAAAACTTCCTACAATAAGCGCTATCGCGTCATATCCAAATTCTGACACTGGAATTTATTTATCATACATTTATTTTATAAAATAAAACACATTTCTTGTACACCAATATAACAATAATTTTTCTCTCTTCTATTTGCGGCATCTACCTTCTTACAGTTTGTCTCTAAAATAATTTACAATTCATTGTTTACAACATATTTTCAAAAATGTTTTAAAAATCCCATCTAAACAATTTTTATTTTATGAAATTAACTTATTAATTTTGCATCTGAGCCAAAAGAAATACTTACATTCCTCAGATATCCGTATAAAATAAAAACTGGAAACAATTAACATTCATTATCAATTAACATTCATTTTATCAATTAACATTCAACACCTCATTCAAAACCATATTCAACAGTCAAACGTAAATAATTTGCAAGCATATTAATAATGCATTTTTAAATAAAATAGTAACATATTATATTTGAAGAAAGAGCGGAAATTTAAAAAACATAATTATTGTTTTTTAATATTGTGGGAAATGATAAATAAAGTGTTCCATTTTTAAATTTACTGCTGACGGCTGACAGACGCTTTTATATTACGTTGCTATGCGTTGAACTGATTGATGTTCAATGTTAACATATATGTAAAGTAATGTATACATGTGTGCATACCAGGTGCTTGGCGCAACACAAGACAGTTCATTAATAATGCCATTGAGAAAACCGTAAAGTGAAGGTACGCTTCGTCTAACAAACAACCCCATACACGTCAGTTTTATGTCATATTTGTGCAACAAATTGTATGGTAAATATAAATTAAGATAAAATAATGTGTAGCGGATTATTGATAAGATTAATCTAATATAAGTATCTAAGGACAACTTACATATGGCTATCTTGTGCTGCAATGACTAAATATCGTAGGTAGGTATGTATCTACATAATTGTACACTTTTCCAAAAGCATATTCATATACTTCATTTTTATCAAAGACGAAGAATGAACATGTGGGTTTGGCATATAAATACATACATGACGGTACTTAGTAGAAATCGAACCTCCAACTTCTGACTCAATAGTCAAGGTCACTAGCTAAACCAGAAAACAATTCAAAGTGACTATATGTTGGCGAATCACACGAAACAAATGTATAGATTTTTAATTACCTTTTTAAGTTCATAAAGCATCCCATCATATGAGAACAATATGTATTTTTTTAAAATCGAAGATATAATACAGTAGCTATAAGTTTCCATAAAAATAGGATTATAGCAATTAACGAAAATATAGCGAAAAAAATATATACATGCCTACACTGCTTGACTCATTATAAATATTCATACTTTAATTCCATTAGACTTGTATAATGACATCTGGGTATGTTTTATACATTTTATCTCATTGAACATGTGAACGGAGCGTGTGGAAGTCATAGGAGCGTTAAGTAGAATGTTTATGTTCGCTTTTAATGAGGTCCATTGCATCGCGATGTAAATTGACATTAACCTATCAGTGTTAGTCGGAAGGGGCCTATTAATAGCACTTAATACGATACATTAACTGGGGTCAGAGACACGTCATGACACGCCACACCCTATTACATATGTACATATAGGTATACGTACACAATCATTTTTAATTATTTTCATTTTCTTTCGCCTGCCTCGTTGGTCGAGTGGTTGCAAGTGCGACTGCCGATCGGGAGGTCCTGGGTTCAAATCCCGGGTCGGGTACTAGTGAATTTTTCCAATTTAGAATTTCTATTAGTGCCTCGGAGTCTGAATCTGTGCCCGGTGTATGGCAATAGGCTCACCATCTATTCCATGGGACGTAGACGTAACTGGTGAAACGTGAAAAAGAGTCAGAGTAACATACACCCCTCTGCCTACACCTTCGGGGATTACAGGTGTGATGTCATGTTTTTTTTTACTAACCATTCGTATCTATGTTAATGGTTTGTTATTTCTCTTTAAATATATAAGCTATTCATATGTGAAATCGTTTTTAATACTGGCTAGTGTGAAGGTCAACATCTTTCATTCTACATAGAATTCGAAATTCAAATTAATTTCATATCGTACCAACACATTTTTTTAAATTAGATACTTATTTTTTGTCTCGCCGCCTTTTTTAACATTGTTGTTTCTCGGCCATGGACAATTCGATATCACGCGTTTTGTTGGATCAAGAGACTCTTCGTGGCATCGCAGAACAGCCAGCATGCAATATCAATAACCTGTATGGACCAGGTATCTCAAGTGATCGCTCAGTGATTTTGTAATTTGATCATTTCCGTTTTGAAAGTTTTGCTCCTAATAATGAGCCCTGTATTACGATAATCAACGAATTTAAAGATACATATAGTATTATAAGATGCGGATTCACATCAAACCATACCCCACTTGTACTAATGTGTTGGCACTTTTTCAAAAATAGCATTTTCATTAGTGTTGCAAATGCAATTTGTTACAGAACACAATAACAATACACAATGTTACAACATGCAAATTTATTTCCAAGTTTAATGTCTGTTTCTCATAAAAGTGTTTGATCTTGATAAAACTATTTATACATTTATCATTACAATCTAAACACAAAGTCAGCTTTATATTAAAAAAAAAAATGTATTTTGAATAATTGCCTTGTATGACTTTTTTACTATATTTGTAATATGCCAATATATTACTATGACAGTGACATTTCCAAAAAGTGTGCCTGTCTAATAAATACCACATAAATTTCTAGTTAATCCTCTACTGATTATTCAAAACCCATGTTTTAACACCTACTCAGTGATTTATGTCCTCATATTAAGTAACATGTCGAAATTAGTCACGTTGATCTTTAGGCCAGTCTTTCTCAAAGTGTGCGATAACGCCCCCTCGTGGGCGCTGGGGGCTTTCAGAGGGACGTTAATGGGACTCTAGACTGTAAATCGGTAAGGTCTAAATAAAGGTCGACGGAGGTAAAGGGTCTAGACTCTACACCACAGACCTTTTGCACCCACCCTGAAAGCCTAAGGATAAGACACTAGATATATTTAATTTTGCGAGGCGCTACAAAATTAATTAATACATAAAGTGGGTAGTAGACGATATAACTTTGACAACGTATGGTCTAGCCATTCCTGGCACACGTCGACAACATTGTTCCATTTAATTGGGAAGCTTACACTCAGAGCTAATGCCGGATAAGCCTCTGTGCTTTTGCATCGAGTTTTTGAAAGCCAGACGGGCTTGTTACGTAATGTTCTTACGTAAAAGTTAGTGTGAAACTGACGTTGGAGGAATGGCACGTTCCAAAGTATCGCTACTTTTGCATAGATAGTTGCACAGATACTACACATCTTGTTGCTGCTTTCACACCAACGATTGCACAAATTGAACTATATTTTCTGATCAATAACCGACTATTCTCTTCTCTGTCTACCGTGTTGGGAAAATATATGCGTGATTGTATTTTCTAATCATCATCATCTCTACTATCAGCACTTTTACTGCTCCCTTGTTAGACAAAGCTCTACTCGCTATACAAGAACTACATGACCATATCCCCACATCGGCATCCCTAAGTAAATGCGGAGTGGCAGATTTTACACCCTTTACAGAATCTCATGGAAAATTTTACTGAGTACCAAAATTCGTTCGAATAAAGGCGCTATTGATGTAAGAGCCAAAGAAAACGACAAAAAAGCTTTTAATTGTAGAAGTATGTACGATTCTTGTTAATATTCACGAACCTTGTATTTGTGGGTGTTATCCAGTGAAAAAGCCAGTATATTCAAGAAACCACAAAAGAGCTTTCTTCGATAAACAAGTGTTTTATATACACCGTCATCATGATTACTTTAGACGCAATGCATAGGTCTTTCCAAATAAGCGCCATTACACTTTACATCCGAGCTTCATACAAAAGTTACATTATACTTCGCTTATGTCAGAATGACAAATCAATGTTACAATCATGTTAGAAAAGTAACAGCTGTGAAGATGATACGGTTTACAGCATTGGTCATCCGACCACACGCTACCAAATTTGGTTGTGGATACCCGCGACCACAAACCCACCGACCTCGTGACCACTCATCGCTGATAATAAATTATTCGATTCAACAACACCGTGAAATTATAGTACCAATCATTTATCTTTTTAGGAATAACACGGACACCGTATCTCGTTTTAATTAATTTCAGCTTCCTTGTTAATTAACAAACTTACACTATTTTTGTCTTTTTATGCGTAGTAATTACTTTGTTTTTAAAAGTGATTATGTAGTTTTATTATTGTAATTACGACCCTCATAATATCTAAGTGATTTACAATGCGAATTATAATGAATTTAGGTGCCGAGGGAGATTTACCTATCTTAACCAAAAAGGTCGGATACTGGCTGATAGCGAAGTCAGAACTCCCCGAAACGAGCCTGCCTGTACGATGAGAGTTATGTAGGTAGAAAAAACATCAGGTTTATATGGATAGACATATTTAGCCCTCAGTGCTCTCTGCGCACCCCTTAAGCGATCTGGTGTGCTGCTATAATGAGTAGTGGTAATAAATAATATTCAATAATAATTATCACCTTCAGTTCAAGAGAAATGATTATTTGAATTAAATCTACTGAACCGAGTTCGCAAGATAACCCATGGAAATAACAATTTTATAACGGTGTGCTGTTGGAAGGGCGACTGCTGATGGTGCATGAATTAATCACTGAATCGTGAGAGTGTAGTCTGTATACATTGAAATATAAGCGTGATGTTACGTATTGTATTTTATTCATTTATTCTTAACGGTGGCTTACAATGGGAGGGCCTCGAACTTGACTCAAAGAGGAATATACATTTAAATATAAAAACACTTAATTTCCCGCCAATTTTGGGACTTTTGACCTTCTTTGATCTTTTTTAAAAATAAGCCGTTTTTAGGAACGTGTTTATAATAAGAGGTTTGTGAAGAATTTCTACAATATTTATGTTAATTAACATTATTAAACGAAAACGAATATCATATGAAGTTTTAATTTGCTTGTTATAAAACAAAATTGGTTTTTGATAAACCGAAAATATCATACCGTAATTTACAAAGTATTTCTAATTTTTTAAAAATCCAAGCTTTAACGTTGCCGTTTATAAATACCACAAATACGGAGAGACCAGTTAAAAAGTAAGAATCAATGAATCATTATAACTTTAAAGTGACAATGCGTCACTACATTTGGAATTACGGTGTTGATCACAGAAATATTGTGGAATGATTCGATTGTGAATCATGCGATGATTTTTGGTTATGAGCGTAGTATTCGCTGCCATTACCATAAATGACAACCTTCAAAAGTGAATCTACGTCAATAATAAAACAAATACTTAGAATATGTTTTGCTTAAATTCAAAATTAAAATTCCAAATTCCAAATATGGTGATTGATAGTGAAAATAATTTATCGCCAAAATAATTTTATATCTATCTTTATTGAGACACTGGTAATAAAGTTATACACATTACTAGATGAGTATATAACATCCACCTTGATAGAGAATAGATATTTATCCTGGATTGAAATAAAACCTGCTCTCCGTGACACACCCGCCAGATTCACTAACGACCACTGTGCCAACGGGTAACATAATATAAAAATGTACAACCTACCTTCAATTTGCTACACATTATTTTTCATCCATAAATTGTATAGTAAATGATGATTAATGTTTTACAGCCGCGGATAATTATAATGGCGGCCGTCATGCGTGTTTTGGCTGTCAAATCATAAAACAATTACATGCAGGTCAAGTACGCGTCTTCCGAAAAATGAGCATGTAATTGGACATTCATAACACTAAAATTACTTAGTATTTGTTCGTTTTTTGTGAAACGTTTAAAGTAAATTAAAGATGAGGGAGATAAAATAGATACTTGGCATTCGCGCCGTATTTTCTATGGTTTTAAGCGAACAAAATAAAATTAAACCTTTAAGGGCTTTACCTGTTTATTGTTTTCGCCAACATTAAATTACCGTGAGGAAATCTGCGTATCTTAGAGATCTCCTTATTTATGTAGACCATATGTACGAGTTGTCTGCCATTTTGCACTTCCCAGACATACATGACAGACTATACTTATACCGTTTTTATTCTGAGACGAGACCGTGTTTAACAGTGAAAAGGCTCTTGATGATTGCAAGGACTGATGGTGATGGTGATATTATCAAATACTAGCTATAATTATACAAAACAATTTAAAACTTAAAAATGCTAATTAAAGTAAGCATCAAGACAAAAAAAAACTTATTGAAAACATTGCCTTTCCCAAACAAGTGACACAGTCGCTACACTGCAAAAATTTCCTCTAATTATACCGAGGATTAACAAATTATGTAAAATAAGTTTATTAAAAGACTTGAAATTTTCGGTGAACTTGAACGTCTTCATTGCGAAACAGTGCATCACGAGGTTCAGATGAGCAAAAAAATTCATAAGCCATATAATATAACTCTTGTCCAAGTTGTCCACATCACACGACTGAAAGGTCAGACAAAGTATTTCATCACTGACAGCGTTAATATAAATCTATAGCGAGCTAACGTACAACAAATGACATTCTTGGGTATTTATGTAGGGTGAGTACCCGACCAATAGTACCCGACCCGGGATTTGAACCTAGGACTTCCCGATCAGCAGTCGCGCTTGCAACACTCGACCAACGAGGCAGTCAGTTAAGTATAGCTTTAGATAGAAAATTGTCAGATAAGATATAGACGGAAAGTAGTCGTATTATTGTAGAACCTTTTACATTAGATATTATCAACGCTAGAAATAACTAAGGTACTGGTCTACTTACAATGAACTATTACTATAGCTACATCTAGGAATCCCAACGGCTTAAAATTATATTTAGCAAGAGGGTATAGACAAAAGCAAGTGAATTTAAGTCACTTTAACATTTTTCACAATGAAATTTTGCTGACAATGAAAACAGTATGAATTTAATATTTTATATTTAACGTAAATTACCATTTTAGTGGTGACAGCGATGATCGCAAGCAATACTCAACCTGCCTAACCCAAAACCGGTCTCAGTGGGCTTCGCGCAAATATTTATGTAACACAATACATATTATATCATACTGTACGCATAGGTTCGGCAGGCGACTGATATTCCGTGTTAATAGAAATAATTAGGATCCTTAACTAGCTATTCCAAGATCGCGTTAAGTCGCGAAATGAAGTATTCATATTACATCTATTTTCATACAATGTCTGCCAACCCGCACTTGGCCAGCGTGGCAGACTATGGCCCTAACCCTCTCAATATGAGAGGAGGCCCGTATTCCAGCAGTGGAATTGTAATGGGTTGAGGAAAAAAGGAAAATATTTTCATATAAATTAATAAAATCATCAATTTATCCCACAACACGAATATTCTTTATCTGTGACAGACTTTTTTTATACGACGTCCTTGGTAACTAAAAATATACAATTAGCACAAATATGTATTAATATAGTAGAGTGTGCGTGTTTACGGTCTCTACCATACATTGGACGGGCTATATCCAGCAGGACTTCCGGTGAATGTTTGTAGTGTTTTATAATCGAGTCCTAAAGCCTTCGACAAGTTATATCCAGCACGACTTCCGGTGAAGGTTTATAGAGTATTTTATAAATTGTGCCCTAGAACCTTCGACAAGTTTTACTTAATATACATACAGGGTGTCCCAAAAAGAATGGTCAAGCCGGAAACACCTGATAGCTGAGCTATTGAGGACCCACAATAAAA
>DWDT01004749.1:0-10967 GCA_018245595.1 Microceris scylla
CCCGACTAGTTTCGGACCTGTACGAGGTCCTTCCTCATGAGCTCCCGGCGCTTGCAGCGAGTTCGCGGCGGAGACTGTCTTCGCCGCGAAAAACGTCCGTGAGTTAAGCCGGTACATTTATAATCATGTGTATAAACACTCACGAAACATTTAATAGTAAAATATTGAATATACACAAGTGTTGCAGCAGTTATTGCAGCAGGTCTTACAGCGGAGTTGGATTTGGTTGCAGGTGGCGTGCATGCAGTTCGTGAACATCATAGTCCATTCCGTGGAGGACATGAACTTCAGAGTGCACTTGCAGTTCGAGTTCACGGCGCTGAAGCTTGACGACTACCTGGAGAGGTTACGAATGTGCGAGAGCGAGGACTTGCAGGTACCATGAGGAATATGTTGGTAGAACATGCGGTGGTCGCCAGCTAAATCTTACAATTTCATAATTGTTTTGGCGTTTTCGAATGACACCTCTGTTATATTTTCATGAACTGGGAATAACAAACTGATCTGTGGAGTACTTGATGTTGAACGCCCACTGCTGCTTAAAATAATTATCCAATAGAGATCAAACAGTAAAGAGTGGTCAATAACCGACATTGCTCATCTTTACAAATCGTTTACAGTTTGCAAACGCGTCAGAGCTATTAGCGCCTTATATATTTTATTAGTATGTAATGAATGTTGAACATGCAGGTGCAGATATCCGCGTACCTGGACAACGTGTTCGACGTGGCGGCGCTCATGGAGGACAGTGAAACCAAAACCGCGGCCTTGGAGAAGGTCAACGAATTGGAGGATGAGCTTGGACACGTCAGTATGCTACATTGTACTTACAGTTATAGAGGCTTTGTTACATGTCAGTCCAGGGAATGTGGGTGAACTGACTTTCAACAGATCTGAGTGCTTAGATGTTTAAAGTCAAAATATGCATGATGTAACATGTACTAATGAATGTACATGTAAGTGCGTGCGTTCATCAATAATTAATCTCCGAGAAGAATGGTATACGTAAAATGGAGAATTTATTAAATACTTTTGGACCCCAAGTTATATAACACAAACATGCCTGTAAAAATCACACAAGTAATTGAATTAATAAAAAAAGACATTTTTGTTTTATGACAATAAGACAAGCGAGATTAAATTCTTACACGGAATGTTTACACTGATTGGCATTGTTGATGAATGTTTGTATGCGGGCGGCAGGCGCACGAGCGGCTGGCGGCGCTGGAGCGCGACGCGATGGCCAAGCTGGGCTCGCTGGAGGCCGAGCTGGCGCGCGTGCGCCACGAGCGCGACCAGCTCGCCGAGGCGCGCCGCCAGGTCGTCGAGGAGGTACCGCACCTTCCCTTACACGCTCAAATCAGCTATCTTACGGGGTGCGCGGAGAGTCCCGAGTGCCAAATATAGAGCTCTATCCTTGTAAACCTGATGTCCTACTTATAAATTCATTAGTCTTTTCAAGCACATATGCCGGTTTTGAAGACTCTTATCTCCCCCGTCATTTTCTGAGCTACTTGGTCAAAATAACTAAAATAGGAGAAACCTAAAAATACATTTTTTTTTTTAAATATAGGTATCGACGCTACGAAGAGCGCAACAAGACTCTCGAAATAGACAGTCCATGCTTGAATCGAAGGTTCAAGAATTGGAGTCGCTCACCAAATCGCTGCCCAGAGGTGCCTCTAGTAAGCGACTCGTTTTTCATAAAATTTGGTAGATAATTTCAATAAAAGTACAAGGAAGAATTGACAAGGAATTTTTATATAAACTACCGGTGATTCAGCTGTAGAGATATTTTGGATTTATATTTCTCAACTAAGAAAAATTTCAGTTATAAGCATATGTAGTCATTTCTACATATTTTACTACTGTGCTCGTAAATACTCCATTTACTACTGTCTGAACCTAAAATCAATGAAAACATTGACTGACACTTAAAGATTTTAAATACAGTGCCTTTAGGAAAATGACGTATATTTTGCAGTGGGTGCAATATCCTCCCACGCGTTGCCGCTGTGCAACGGGACCGTGAACGGGCACGCATCGCCCTCCCCCACGCACGCGCCCCTCACCAACGGGAACGGGAACATCCCCAACGGGGTACATTCGCCCTCACCGCCGTCTACTCTATCACCGCCATCAACACTAGCGACACCACCACCCCCAGCGCCTTTACCCCCTCCACCACCACCGCCGCCACTGCTGGTCCCGCCCCCGCCTGCGCCGCCAGCTCCTCCCGCGCCGGGCCTGATGGCTCCACCACACCACACGGACGCCATGACGATCAAGAGAAAAGTCGATACGAAGTACAAGCTTCCTACTCTCAATTGGATCGCGCTGAAACCTAATCAGGTAACTCACTCGTTTAAACGCATAGTTAATTAGACATTCTTTTACATAGAAAGATAATAAATATTCGCCTTACCTTGTAGTTACTTGAATAGTTGACTCGGTTCGCTATCGAATTCACGATCTCCGGTTCAGGGGTCAAGTTCGTTAACCACTGAATCTATGTATATGGTATAGCGAAGTGGAAGTAGCATTACATAAGCGCGGTGCGGCGGCAGGTGCGCGGCACGATCTTCAACGAGCTGGACGAGGAGCGGCCGCGGCGGCGCATCAACTTCGCGGAGTTCGAGGAGAAGTTCCGGCTCGGCGGCGCGGGCGCGGCGCGCGCCTGCGACGCCGACGCGCTCGCCTCCTTCCCCAGCAAGCGCTTCCGCAAGCCCGACACGCTCTCGCTGCTCGAGCACACGCGCCTGCGCAACATCGGTACCCGCTGCTCACTTATCTCCAATACTTCTCGCTTCACTTCTTCGAACATTATAGATTGCCCTAATTTACTGAATGACTACTAGCCATCCCTTAGATTCTTTTTGAAACGTTATTCCATACGTGTTAGAAGAAATTCCATGTTACTTGTTTCAGGGAATGATTAGATGAATCAAATACATTTACGACTATGTTGGCCACATTTCTATCTATATTGTCAACTACTTACGATTTACTTAAATTTTGACTAAAGTAACCGTCGAACCATTTCTTACCTGCAGCGATATCAAGAAGAAAACTCGACACCCCAGTGGAAAAGGTCATATCGGCGATAAACAATCTCGACCTGAAACAGTTGCCGCTGGAGAGCGTCGAGATATTGCAGCGGATGGTGCCGACGGAGGCTGAGCAAAAAGCGTACAAGGAGTACGTGGCGGAGAAGAAGAACATAAACCAGTTAACAGAAGAAGATAAATTCTTGATGCAACTCGCTAAGGTAGAAAGAATATCGGCGAAACTATCCATAATGAGTTACATGGGCAACTTCTTCGACAATATACATCTGATAACGCCGCAAATACACGCAATAATTTCTGGGTCGTCTTCGGTGAAGTCCTCGCAAAAGTTACGGAATGTTTTAGAAATCATCTTGGCGTTCGGTAACTACTTGAACAGCAGCAAGCGGGGTCCGGCGTACGGGTTCAAACTGCAGTCGCTGGATACGTTGATGGACACAAAATCGACGGACAAGCGGGTGTCGCTACTGCATTACATAGTGGCGACTATCAGGCAAAATTTCCCTGAACTGTTGAACTTCGACACTGAGCTCCTGTACATTGACAAGGCAGCGCAAGGTAACGAACATCATATTTTTTTCCATTTATTAAAGTAGGTAATACATTTTGATGTAGAAAATTTAATGTTGAAATTGCTGTTTGGTTGATTATAGATGATATTTTTGGCGTATTATATCAGTCAGGAGAAATCGAATTCGGTAATTAAAAGCGAAGAGTTGGAGGGTAACGCTAAGGGTAACGATAACGATGATAATAAATAATAGCGATGTATCGGTGCGCGCAGTGTCGCTGGAGAACGTGTGCGCGGACGTGTGCGAGCTGGAGCGCGGCATGGACGCGGCGCGGCGCGAGGCGGACGCGCGCCCGCACGCGCACGCGCACGTGCTGCGCGACTTCATGCACAACGCGCTCGACAAGCTGCGCCGCCTGCGCGCCGAGGCCAAGCACGCGCAGGTGCCGCCGCTCACACCCTCTTCTCTTCCTGCCCTAACCGACACCCTTCCACGAATTTTTACAATGTTTAACAAAACATTAAATCAAATATAATATACTTTTGTCATAGTATGTTTGTATCTGCATGCTATAAAATTTCTGAATACCGTGTGCCACGCTAATTGAACACCAGAGAAGTTTGCAAAGCTGGAATGGTAGAGTTATAAAAGGATTAATTTAGCGTATGAACACTGAGTAACATAAAAGTGTGCACCCAGGACTCGTTCGCGGAGTGCGTGGAGTACTTCGGTGAGGCGCCGCGCGGCGTGGACGCCAACGCGTTCTTCTCGCTGCTCGTGCGCTTTACGCGCGCCTTCAAGGTACGCCCCGCCTCCGCTGGGGACCGATGCGAAGGACCTTCGTCAATGTTTTTTTGTCATGACAAGACGGCGCAAGATACACTGAAGTGGAGTTTTTTAGTGTCGGAGACTAAAACTCATTTTAGGTCGTTGCGCCATTCTATTAGTTACATTTATAAAAAAAATATGAATCTATATTGGTAGAATATTATATAAGTTGAATATGTAAGTTGCCATTCAACTGAACTTATACATACATATTTATTTTATGACAATTTTTATTTGTTTCTTTGATGGATTGCTTGTTGTGAAGGGCACGATTATGTAATCATTTTTATCGATTAACATATCGTTCTATTTGCCCTCCCTACGCTGTTCAATGAAAAGTGTACATATGTATACTATCAAAAACTATTACAATGACCGAGGTGGTATGTACAAGCCGCAATTCGCGTATATTTCAGCAAGCGGACGCGGAAAACGAGCAGCGGCGGCGCCTCGAGCAGGCGGCGCAGCTGGCCGAGCGCGAGCCCGCGCGCGCGCGCCCCGCGCACAAGAAGCAGCAGGTACCGCGCCGCCGGCCCGCCCACTTGTTGCCGTCGCTCTACACTATTCATTTACAAAAAAACTTTCATTCATAACACTATTCTTTACACCACATTATATACGATTATTACGGGTATAAGGGTGCGTTTCCACCAGGGTTTCCTCATCCCTGGTGGAAACGCACCTTTACGGTTGATACGGATGAGTAGATATCAGCAATGAATCGCCTCATTGCTTTAAAGCGATCTATTTCAAGCAATTAAAATGGTACTCAAAAGATATTTCTGAAAGGTTTAACATAATTAATTATATTTCATACAAAATGTACCTATACATTATGGCTGTTGTTTAAATACTTTTTTGATATAGCCAATGAAGTAGATTTTACAGCTTGTAGAGAAATTTTATATTGAAACTTTTTAGGCTTATTAGAGTCATTACTTAATATTACTTTTACTTGGGAGCTCATAAAATTTGTTTTTTTTTTTTTAAACCACTACTAAGGTTGAAAATCACGACGCTCGTCAATTCTTTTTTATTTATACATGAGGTTAAAATTTTATTAATTTATCGCCCTTTAACACCGTGTTAAGTATTATTCCATTAGCTTTTGTTAACTTTTATATATTCATATTAAATTTGATTATGATTAGGAACGAAAATTCAGTTCAAATATAATTCTAGTTTTATTTCGCACAATTTATTATATGTATGTATTCAACATGTGTGTACATATATAACGATTGATAGTCTACCATTATTATGTAAATAAGCTTACTTCGTACAATATCTTTTGAAAAATAATAGGCTGTTAAAATATGTTGTGGCTTGATGGCTCTATGTATAAAATGCTTAAACGGTGAATGGAGTCGTGTGGTTGTCTTAGTTTTTTTTTGTTTGGTGCATACATTTCGTTTTATGTCAATATTTTTTATCTTGTAGCATTGAAAAATATGACTATTTTTTTTAAATACATCAAAAACTATTCGATTGCTTGAATTTTTTCTTTTAATAACATTGTATATAGTGTTTGTACTAGAGTGCTAGTCGCTGTCTACTTTTTTTTAAACTAACGCTCTTTCAAAGTTATATATTTTTTAATTTTTGTACTATACCATGCAGAGTACTATTTAAGCCGTAAATATTATCATTAATAATATTATTATTACCTAATATGCAGCATATTAGTGTTGTTTTCTGTGCACAGACGACGCTAGATAAAATTAGGTATTTTTAAAATTAGTTATATTTTGACAAGTTAGTGATTCTTAAACGATAGTGTTAGCAACACTGTTGAAAAACATTTTGATTTAATAAGAAGAGTAATAATATAATAGGATTACGCAGGTATAAATATGTTTGTAGAAAGAATTTTATGATTTAATATGATTGTATTTGTCTAGATTGACTAATGTAGGCGGAGCGAGGTGTCGGCGTCTCAGTACCGCACATACCCGGTTGCTTTACCATTCGATTGTAACATGGTGCTGGTTTTGTTTTTTTTTGGTATTTATATTATTTATCGTATTGTGGATGTGGCAACACGACGCACTCACTTTAATAATGTTTCATCTAAAACAATATTCTTTTATCTGTAACCCACCATAGACTATCGTGACTTGGGTTTATACCGAAATTTGGTATAGTTAATAAAATAAAACAGGTGGAAGTACTGATGAGTGTTGCCACATCCGCAATCCGTATAGAGTAGCAGAAAGTAGCGTGGTGATGGTAACACCGTGATGAATTTCCTCGCAGAGGTTTAACTACGCGGCGGTGAGTGCGGGGCTGCTGCAGCAGCAGCTGGCCCAACTGAGGCAATGCGTAGAGCACTAGCGCTGGACTAGCCAGCCGCCGCCGGCAGCGCGGCGTGAGTCCTCCCACTTCCGGCCCTCTCGTGTTGCGTGTGTGTGTACTAACGTATGTGTGCGGCCGCGCCCGGCCCGCTGCTTGGTGTATAGTTTCGTTATTCGACTATCCTACTCTGTATATCTTACATTATATTTCATATCCGTTCGTTATTATTCTAGTGATAAATTGTTTCTAAGTCAATTTATTATTTCAGTACGTTCAAAAGTGGATATTTTTCGAATAGTGATACATAACAATTTCAGGCCATTTTTTATATCTATACACATTTTGAAGTACCGAGATTTTTATTAAAATGTTAACGTAATACTTCACACCATCTATATAAATGACAAACTCTTTACATATCCAATATTATTTTGAAAGTTAATTATGTTATAAAAGATCACTAATTTTACACGCATCTTTGACTAACTTCAACGTTTTGAAATAGGATTGCTCGATATTAACAAGCTATACACCAATAAACGCCGACACGGGCAACATTGGGCAGTGACTAATACGGCAACACCGGGCACAGCAAGTGCCCGAGCGGAGCGCATGGCGGGCGACAGCGGGAGGCCGCGGGCCGGCCGCGCCTCCCTCAACACACGCTTGGCATGATCACCTGATCACACCCGGTATCTATTTGATCCAGTTGACAATTGCACTTGGTCGTCAATTACTGACAAATTTGTCGCGATTTCGATATAACGTCTATAAAGGACGAGATAAGAGCGGTGGTTATCGCCAGTGGAAAAATAAATTCTCCCTACAATAGTACAGAAGCGGAGTGTCCAGGCGGAGCTACTTGGATTCGGCATCAAACTCGGTAAAACTGTAGAGGCCATTAGGGTCAACAGCATTAGACAATTAGATAAAAAAAAATAGACGCGCAGTTAAATATACCATCGTGTATGTATTGGTTGGGACCCATTTATTGGTGGGAATTGCGAACCCGGAATTTAATCCCCCATTGACCTTAAATTTTTTTCAAATGCATCTTTATCACCACGACACCATGCGGCATTCAACAGCGATATAAATGTATGGAGATTGTACAAGGAGAAGAGAGAGAAATGTAACCAGAGATAACAGTACTCTAACACCAGTGACATGCACAAATTACGTAATAGATATAGACACGGAAAACGAGTCAAAGATGTACACTGTACTAGATACGCCAAATTAATTAATTGTCATTTGTAAGTTTGTCAGTATTTGATGGATGAGTCATTTGTCAAGTTTTTCAAATAAGGCCCGATCACACACCTGACCACTAGGAGCCAGTGTACGGTGGGCCACACGGATGTTTTACTAACACCTAACTAAGTGAATGGGTCATACGCAAAACTTTTTATTAATACAGAATTGTCGTAAAACTAATTTCGTCAGTACGAGGTTTAGATGAAAGTTATTTTCAGATGAATTTTAATAATTTGATCGAGTTGTAACTACGAAAGTATCTGTTGTCATATGTGTAGGTGAGGCTCTTAAGAAATGCTTAGAAACATGTTTTATAAGTATAATAATAATGTCGGGTGAATTTTATACAAGCGATATCGTTGAACTGTGTCGTCCACCGTAACGTAGGTTAATTAGAACACTTATAGGCAATTGTGTGTTAAATAGCATAGTATAGCGAGTGTTATCTAATCACTTGTATACACACACGTACCTACATTAATATAATTATAGTGACGATTGTGGGTGTGTATCAATGTTATGTGTCAAGTTGTTCGTTAGGTTAGCATAGCTTTTGAATGGAGACCACGTTTAGGCAACCAAAGCACAAATATCTCCTTTCTTCCCTACCACATCTCCTTTTTCCATCTCCCACCACTCCCTTTTCCATAGCCGCTTCCCTGGCGAGGTGGACATGTGATCATGAATAGGACTTCCGTAAATCGTTCGATTCAGTGAAGTTGGAGTGAGGCAAACTGGTTGCGGACTTTATTCAGCAGTGGCCGTGGACTTCGAGAGGTGCGAGAGGAAAGAGAGAGGAGAGAGAGAAGTGCAATGGTAATAGTGGGCAGTGGCCATTTTTATTGTATATAGCAAAACGTTTTTGTCTTCCAAAATATTGTATATATATAGTATTGTATTGTAACCGATTTTACTGAAGTCGACTGACAGTCGGTATAAATTGGACCAATGACCTTAAAAAGACGGGTTATAGGGGTTCGATGTTATCTGCGGAGAGATCGTGTGTTGTGGCACACTTAGGGACACGCCTACTCTCAGCAGTGGAACGGTAAAGATTGATATGATGCCGATAATGACTGACATACGTTCAGCAGCAATAGAGGATCTTTTACAGGAGCTTTTACATTGTACGGTTCTCTATATCTGGCACGCCAATTGTTTTCTCATTTCTCGTTATAGGTACATCTAATCGAAATATGTACTGTCGTCTCTCTCTACCACATGGTGTTATGTAATAAGCGTTCCTTGTTTCTCTAGGCTCATATTTATAGCATTACGTTAAGATTATGTTGAGCAGCACGGTCAATATTTGCATATCTGTTCGACTTTTAATATTTTGTGCAGATATATAGATATTTTTAATAGATTGTTAACCCTTTAAAGTCCAGAGTCCACACGTATTGGACATGTCTCTTAGGACTAACAAGTCTTAGGACCGCAAAGGGTTAAAATTTATGACATGAAATTCTCTAAAACCTGTTAGTACCTTCGGCAGTATATGGTACAGTAGTCATAATCGAAGTTTGTTTAAAAAGAATATGTACTTTTTGTTTCGTGGAAATTAATTTTTTTCTGTTATTTTCTTATACTTTGTATATTAACATATGTTCGTGTTTAATGTTACTGTGTATTTATATACCTATATTCTTTTCCTCCTAACGCTGCACATATGCATGGATCTCAAAGGGCATGTGTTTTGTATGATACTAACATCACTCCGTAACTTGGGCTCATGTTTGTATGTATGTATGTATCCTTGTACCAATACTAATTAAGCACGGAATTTTTGCTAATTTTGCTTTTGCCAGTAGTTGCTACGTTGAGTGTTTTATTATTGTTAATCATTATGAATCCTTTTTTATTATTATTAAAAGTTGAAAATTGTGTGTGATTGACACAGCTTGATAATTTTTAAACATGCCAACACTAGATAGAATGCCGGTTTCATTCGAAATCGTTCTGACACGCACTAATTTCATTGGCGACATCTTCACATAAACGCTCTGATCCCAAAATATATATACAAATATCATTAACTGGCCAGTGACCTGTTGTTGTACAATTTTTGGTATTCTTAGTAGAATTTCTTTTACCAACATTTGTTTTTCTGTTTTAACTTGATGCTTGTCTGCTTCTCTCTCTGAGGTTTCTGTATCTTGAAAGTGTGTAATACTATTGTAGGCTGCTACGTTTTGACGTGGAACAATAGGGGTCCAGATAATACTTATTATATTGATTTGTTAATAAATAGTTTTGTCTAATATTGTAATATTACACGTTTTGCATATTAATAATACAATGAATTCATTTTGATATGATGTAAGTTATTCATCGAAGCTGGAAAAGTGAGCTTCAAGCGCAGTCGCTTGCCCAACTGTGGGATGATAGTGCGATGATCACAAAAACTACAATTTTAAGGCTAAAAAGCTCTCCAACTAACATGTATATAAATAAGTGTATTTTTTATAAAGGCTGGTTTAAATTGTAAATTTGATCATGTCTGGACTCCTTCTATTTAGTAATATCCAAATGCTACAGTGGTTAGGTGTTCTTTTGTAATAGGTACGTAAAAATTATATTCCGTACTTAAAATAAACCAAGTTATAATCATAGTCATGTATATTCCATGATCTTTCTATAAGATAACTCAGATACAAAAACACGATCATAAAAAGTATTAGCGCGTCATTTAAAAAATCAATGGATTTAATTAATTGCGAAACCCTTTCCGTTTAATGGTTCATGTGAATAATGTCTTTATAAATAATTTTATTGTCCACCGATACGTTTATATACGTTTTGGGGTTTGCAGTTTAATTCGTTTTCAATTTATTCAATTTTAACAACGTTGGACCTTGATGAACAACTTGTATCTTGAAATTACTTTTTAGTTTTCGACAAAAGGTAATAATTAGAAAGCTTTTCAATCTCCCGTTTAATACAGCGTGCTGTGGATCGTAATCGTTCACTAGATTTGGAACTTTTCTTTAGAATCCCCAGCACCTTT
>DWDT01004750.1:0-10966 GCA_018245595.1 Microceris scylla
GCTGTCTCCAGGTGGTAATGTACAGCATTGATGTTAGAATGCAGACCCCTGATGTTGCAGAAGTCCACGGCAAGCGTGGCAGGGGGTGCGTGGCAGATATTGCTCTTGCCCCGAGCAGATGTTACGAGCGCGGTTGTGCCCCCCCCAGAATACGAAGGGCAGCCTGAGCGTCCAAGCCCAAGCACATTACGATCTGAGCTTGGACGCCCAGAGGGGGATTCTCCAACATTAGCGCAGTTGGTACCCCCCTGGGGTAATTTCTTTTTGAACTGCGCTTTCATAAGGGGAAGGGGAAGGGGATTTGGGCCTCCGGAAACCTCACTCACTCAGTGAAAAGGCAAATCCTGGTTTCAGAGTGAGGCCGTGGTATCACACCGGTCGAGCCGGCCCATTCGTGCCGAAGCATAGCTCTACCACGTAGAAACGTCGACTACACAAAAGGCGCAGGTTCAGACGGTATACCAGCGATATTTGCTGTGAGCTGCGCCGATGCGTTAGCTCTGCCATTGAGCCTTATATTTAATAAATCGCTAAGTACGGGTGTATTCCCGACTGTGTGGGAAGACGCACTCGTTGCATCCATTGCGCAAAGGTGGGGATACAACCTCGGTTAAAAACTATCGGCCCATATCTATTCTCGCAGTGTTTGCTAAAGTTTTGAAACACTAATATGTCCAATAATATAGTGGCACCTAAAACAGATTATAGCCCAAGAACAACACGGTTTTGTGAAATCTCGCTCAATATCAACCAATTTAATATCCTCCGTCGTAGACCTAGCGCAAGGAGTCGATCAAGGGCGTTCTCTCGATGTTATCTACATAGACTGTAGCAAGGCCTTCGATAGGGTAAGCCACGACTTACTGTTATACAAACTTTTTAATGTTGAAATAATCAGTCTCGCCGCGGCCCGCGCGCCGTGCACCGTGCACGTGCGCAGCGAGACTATCGCGGTGGTGATCACAGCTGCGAGTTACGACCGGTTTGAGTACGCTCAACCGCGAACTGTGATTTGCCTCCGGGCAAGCCCCGCCCACAACACCGTCCTTTGTTTATTCAAAGGAGTCGGTGTCGTGTGGTTCTGCCGCGTTATCTACAATCGAGTACAGTGAGCGGAAAATTCCATCTAAACGCGAGTGAACAATTTGCGGTGCGCGTACGTAATGGAGAAAAAAAGGGACGGTACTGCGAAGAGCCGGCGCGCACGAGGCCGAGGCACCGAACGACGAATTGTGGCTAGAGAATTATTCTCGCCACGGTTCCGACCGTTCAGGATGCCTCACAACGTCCCGCTGCGCCCACGGGATTCGAACGCAGGACCAGCTTCATCCCCACCGCCGTCACCGCCACCACCGTCACCGCCACCACCTTCGCCGCCACCACCATCGCGGCCGCGAAGAAACAAAACATCCTTGGACATGCCGGTTCCAACTCTTTCTCGGGGCATCAAGACGCCGCGATGGCTGTCGCCTCTTGAGGAGGAGTCAGAGGAGCCGGCAAAAATACCGAGAATCGCCGAGACATCCTCATCCGACGAATTCCACGACAGTGTCGAGAGTCCAGAGGGTGCAATCGTCGGAGACAGCGTGGCCGTAGCAGCAGCAGCAACAGCAGTAGCAGCCGCGGCCGTAGCAGCAGCAACAGCAGCAGCAGCAGCGGGACCGGACAAGGATAGCGGGGCCACTAATACTGTGCTACGCACACCCTCCCCCTCTCCTTCGGGTGAAATACCACCCGATCCTCCCGCTCCACCCTCCCCACTCCTCTCCCCTCCTTCACCACCGATTGTCCCTATGACGCCGGTGGCAAACAGGCCTCGCGCTATGACGGCGCCACTTCCCAGCACGTCCTATGCTGCGGCGTTGATGACGCCTCCCCCACCCCGCGCAGCACTTGCTGCACCGCAGACGGTGCAGGCGCCACAAGCACCGCAAGGTGCTTCGCCTCAACGGGCCTCAAGTGCAGCCGACCGGGCTTACCCTCCCATCGTG
Source organism: Microceris scylla (assembly GCA_018245595.1). Classification (NCBI taxonomy): domain Eukaryota; kingdom Metazoa; phylum Arthropoda; class Insecta; order Lepidoptera; family Hesperiidae; genus Microceris; species Microceris scylla. The sequence continues at coordinate 1,992 of DWDT01004750.1, forward strand.
GTGGAGCGTCTGCCTAATTGGACGGAGCACTTCGCCGCTATACGGGCGAAACTCGGCCGTGCTCCAAGCGCGCGACCCTTTGGCAAGGGGGTGCGCTTCCGACCGGAGTCGCCGGAGGAGTTCCGGGTGGTCCAGAGCTACCTGGTGCACTTGAGCACCACGGAGGGTGACCTCTCGTGGTACTGCTATACGCCGAGGGACGAGCGTCCTACGAAGGTGGCCATTAAGGGCCTTCCGGCGGATACCAGTCCAGAGAAGGTCACACACGCATTGGTGACTCTGGGGTTCCCGGCGCGTTACTCCCGGCTCATACAGCCTCGAAGGGGGAACCCGCGCTGCGTGTTCTATGCACAATTGGACCCAATGGAGCGGTCTGAGCTCTTGCGACTGTACGCAGTGCAGGAGCTGCTTTACATGCCGGGTATCGTTGTGCAGGCGTGGGTGACCAGAACCGGGCTAGGGCAATGCCACCGGTGCCAGATGGTCGGCCACGTCTCGCACAACTGCCACAGGCCGCTTCGCTGTGTCCGATGTGCTGGCGAGCACCTAGTGCGGGATTGTACCACACCTAGGTCAGGACCTCTCAAGTGTGCCAACTGCCTGGGACCGCATGCGGCCAGCGATGGTCGCTGTGGCTACCTAAGGCGGGTGGCGCGCATGAGGGGCACGCGAGTGTGCCCTCCGAGGCCGGAACCTTCCGCACAGGAGGCACCCTTGGTGGCCCCCGGTGCTAGGGGTCCCCAAAAAAGGGGTCCCAGACGGACCAAGAGTCGTGCGCCCTCTACTGCGATGGGTGCAGCCTACCGACGCGACGTAGATGAGCCGGCAGTCACTGGAACTTCTACCCTTATGGCGCCGGCGAACCCTCCAACTGTGCGGGGCCAAAAGCCTCGCTACAGGGGGTCGGCGAGCCGGCGTCGGAGGGCAGAACGCAGGGCGCAACAGCGAGCGGAACCGCTTGCCGAATCTACGCCGGAACAACAACAGCTAGTTCCACCTGCGGTTACAGTGACGGCTGCCGCTCATCCGGCGCGTATACTACCCACCCAACCCCTGCTCCCAGCCCAGGTCGCTGCTGAGGCAGGCAGTCATCCGAGTCGGCCAAATAGGAGGCGACAACGGCAGAGGGAGCCGAAGGCACGAATTGCAGCCAACGATCGTGCACAAAGGCACCCTTCGACCAGCCGTGCAACCATAGCCACGACCGAGAGGCCCGTACGGGTCTTGGGGATTGGCATTCAGGCCAATGCGCTGGTAGCGGCTATAACCGCTATCAGTGAGGCGATTGCGCGCTACCCAGAGCTCGTGGTAGCCATCAAACAGGCGTTGGCACCTATCCTCGGATTCCAATATGACAGTACAACTTAGACTGATATATTGGAACCCGGGAGGCATAGGTCCAACCAAATCCCAACATAGCCTACGAACCCTCGTCCGGGAGCAGGACGTTCACGTTGTGCTCCTGGGCGAGACGAAGTTGAGGCCGGGCCAGTGCTTTCGTCTCGCTAACTTCGTTGTGTACCGCCGTGATGAGGTCTCGCCGCTCGGTGCCCCGTATAGGGGCACGGCTGTCGCGATCCGTCGCGATGTGGTACACGATGAATTGCCGCTTCCGCTATTCGCCCACATGCGTTCCATAGGTGCGTCTGTGAGCATAGCGGGAGTGGAACTGCGATTGTTCGCAGCCTATCGCCCGCCTGGACTTCCTTTCGACCCTAAGGACATCCGTAACATCTTAGAAGGTGGTACTCCGACCCTAGTGGCTGGTGACCTTAACGCTAAACATCCAGCGTGGGGCTCCAGGATCACCAACCCACCGGGACGGAGGCTGTATGCTGATGCAGAAGCTAATGGGTATGAGGTGCACGGGCCCGATGCACCAACTCATATCCCAGCGGATGCGTCCCACCGTCCGGATGTCCTTGACATAGTGCTCCATAAGAACCTTCCGTGTCCGGTCAGTGTGGAGGTGCTGTATGACCTGGACACACAGCACCTCCCCATACTGGTCACGCTGGGACTTGGGGCAGAGTGTGTTGCGCCACCCAGAATCCGACGTACGACGGACTGGGAGGTATACATCGATCAACTTAAAGACTTGCGGCTCGACACTGCACTCTCCTCAGTTGAGGAGGTCGAAACCGCAAGTAAATATCTGGCGCAAAAGATGCGTAGGGCATATAAGGAGGCCACTAAAGAGGCCCCCGTATCGACCCATATAAGGGAGTTACTCCCAGTCCGTCTTACAGATATGATAAAGAAAAAAAGGAAACTGAGAAAACTGTGGGCGCGCACGCGATGCCCCAAGATCAAGCGTGACCTCAATGCTCTTGCCGAGAGGTTGTCTGTTGAGATGTGCGAGTACCGTGGAGCCACCTGGGAGGCGCGAGTCGACCAGGCCGGCGAACACGAGACGTCACTCTATCATCTCAGCAGACAGCTAACTCGAGCAAAGGACCCCGTCTGCCCGCTCCTAAATGGGGCAGGCAGAAGGTGTTATGCAGCTCAGGACCGTGCGGAGATTCTTGCGGAGTACTTGGAAGAGCAGTTTGCCCCACACCCCGCAAACCCTGCCGTCCGAGAGCATCACGAGACAGTGGAGTCGCGGGCAGAGGAATTCATCAATGGTCCGTCACCGGGTCTCGAAGGTGTAGAGTTTATTTCTCCCTCAGAGACGCGGAAGGTCGCTTTGCGCTTACACAAGCGCAAGGCGCCAGGCCTTGATGATATTCCAAATACGGCATTGACGTTGCTGCCTAAGAGGGCCTTGGTCTGTATGACTAGGCTCTTTAATGGCATACTGCGCACAGGTCACTTCCCGACCACCTGGAAGATGGGGAAGGTCATTGTTCTCCCGAAGCCGGGGAAGGATCGCCGGTACCCGGCGAACTATCGGCCCATCACGCTTCTGCCTAAGATAGATTTAAAATGCGAGGGTATAGAAACAGATTGTTAGGCGGTACGAAGTTCGCCGGGTCAGCTAGTCACTATAGAAATCACAACCAAGATATCATTACTACGACCAACTTATGGTGTTAACTTTTGCAAATACAACTAACTAACTTGGTTAACTTTTGAACTTTTAAAACAAACAAATGACATTTATATTGTCCTCTTTAAGTATGCTCCTGCGTGAACAGCAAATAAATCCTGATGCCGAAAATGCCGTCTCGGATTCTTTGCTAGTAGGCTAAATTGTCAGGATATATGCATAGGCGAGCATCAGATACTTTTCTCTGATACCATCGGACTCAAATACATAACGCCATTTCTTTCCTCAAAATGTACTGCCGATCACCAACCACGCTTGCAGCCGCTCGATCAACGAGCCAATCTAATCTCAAATTCTATCTTAGAATTAATCAACTAGAGGTCCATATTTCCACACAAGCCTATTTAAAAACGACCCAATAACTAGTTATTTCTATTGTCGAGTAGGTTGATGAATGATATATACATATTATTGGTATGGTAAAATATTATGATATTTCTTACGTTAATTTTCGTTTTAATATTTCTCTAAAAATCTCAAAAAGTAGTAGATAACATTGGCAAGCCCTGGTTGAGACCTGCTGAGAGCACCGAAGAACACCATAATATGGAACTCTATATACATAATTATATTTCATATCAGAAGTACATGCAACCATGAAATGAATAAATACGTAACAATTCGCCAACTGCATTTCACTTCATCTTATCAAAACAGCACAAACATAACATTTGTATGAATGTGCATGTAATATATACATTATTGTGTGTGTGTGCATGTATGTGCGTGTGCGTGTTCATGTACGTGTTCGTGTACGTATGAGTGTGTGATTTATTCAAATAAACGTGTATAAAATGTCTACTAATTATGCATAATATGCAGCTGTGAATCGTAATTTGTTTGTAATCAAATAGAGCGTTATACTCCACAGGTTTATCGGTAGCCGCTCATGTTTCACACGAATTGAAGTAATTTGTCACTGTGGCGATTTGTGTTTGAAACGTAACACGCGTTTACCGCAAATAGCTAATTTACCAAACGGAATACGAGACGAAACACGCTACTGTTCATATGTAACAGCGTAAACATTTACGTGACATTTCGCATTGCGTGCAGGTTGACAGTTGAGGACAATAAGGAATATTTTCACAGGTCTATTGCTTGATGTAGAAAAAGGGAAAGAAAGGTGAATCTACAATGAACATAGAAATAAATGATTACAAATTAGATCAATAATTCGTTTCGTTCGTTCGTTCGGTATCAGCCTATTTCAGTCCACTGCTGGACATAGGCCTCCCCCAATGAGCGCCATCGCGCCCTGTTCTCGGCTTGTCGCATCCAGTATCTGCCTGCAGCCTTTCGCATGGATGAATGATCTTTCCACGAGGTTCATTACTTAGTTAATATCTTTAATTTATATATTACATATCTTTATGTCGAGAAGCACGTCTGAGATTCATTGCAAGACTCCAGTGCCAATTTTTTTTAATGAATAGAATAATTGGATAATACATAAAAAAATAGATGTTTTTGCTCCGCCTTGAAAATATTTAATAATCTTTTTATATAACATAATTACATGAAACATGTTTGGTTTTTTATTGTAGAAAATCCGTATTTGAATCCGTTGCTGCCGTGTGTTTGTGAAGAAAACGACACTATACAACTTTATTGTGTTATTCGCGTTACTATCCAAAGTGGTAGGGACTACGGCCATCTTACGCCAAATTTTTTAAATTATATAGATGTTCGATTGTTTGAAATTTAAATGGATTGTATTCGGATTTAAAAATTACTTTATATGGAGCAGTACCCTATATTTTCTTCGTTCGTCTTATTATTTTCGTCTCTTGTGTGACTATCCTAAATAATTTAAAAATATTTGCATTTCTAGTTCATAAGAAAAAGTTGTGTACTTATCAGTGTGTACATTCCAATTTTTTGAATCATTTTTAATGTACTTTTTAATCGAGTTAAAAACTTTGAGTGTTATCAAAAAGTTCATTTTAAAAAATCAAATGCTTACAGGGTTGCTAAGAAAATGAATTGTCATTGTTACCGCTAAGATAATAATGTGTCAGTTTAACTGAATTAAGTCAAAAGTTGTCATATTTTGTTGGTAGAATTTAGTATTTTTTAATTATTGGATTTATTTGTTGCCATAATGCCATTACCTGCTGTTATATAAGCAATTAATACATATGGTCTGTGTGGCAGACCATGGCCTTAACCTTTTTTGTTCTGACCTGAAACATAAGCAAGTACAATTTCCAGATTACTGTAAAGTTATTTTGTAAAGTTTTCGTATAAATTTTCAGTTTTTCCTATAATTTTTCATTTTCATTTGCCTCACTCTATGCAAGTACTTACCATATATCTGTCTCGCTGCACAATCTCGTGTGGATATAGATTATTCCTTTGTTTTTGTAAATTTCAAAAATCTTACGTTATCTGGGTAAATAGCGACATCTATTCAACTATTTTCATGCATAATATGATATGATGATAGTCATGTGATGTGTCATTGAACTTTATATTTTTTTAATAAAACCGCTCAAATAAAAAACGTGGCAGTTTGTACGATTTAAAGTAACATTAAAGACTGTTTTGGGCGAATAATAAAGCTAATATGTAACTCGCAGAAGATAACTAGGCACCATACTAATAACTACGTAACAGGCACGAGGTTCTAGCTGCCTGAAAACATGTTTGGCTTTATCAGAACGATGATTTAAAAATTTCAATTTATGTCATTGATGCGATAGCTAACAGTCGTAAAAAAGTGTGAGTGGGCGAAGTTGTGAACGGGGGGGAAGTGCATTCCTGTCAAGTGCCGAGTTGATTTCTGTGAGTTATACGTACTATATAAGCTTTAATTACAGGTTAAACACAAACTACAGTTTTATTAATTATAAGTAAACGTAAAATAAAGGTGTCTATTTTACGCATTAACTTAAAGAAAGCTTATTGCTTAGGTAAAATGTAATATTAATGAAAAAAAGTTGTAACATAACCAGTTATATCAATATTTTTGAAATAAAAACATATATATTTTTATCATTCTCCGTTTTATTTTCCTTCAAAAAATATTTGACTATGCTTTGTAATATTAAAAATATTATACCTACACTACGTAGTGTAGGTATAACATTTTAATTTTTAGAAACAGTAGTTAACATGCGTATGTTAACTACAGTTTCTGAAAATTAAAAAAATGCTTGCACAAGAAGATCACATTTACATATTTTTTTTAATACATCGTAAATCACGCTGGTAATCAAAACAATGATTTTGTTATGTCTCGTCTGCTTCTTAGTGTTGCTAATTTGTATTGTGTTAAATTGTCAAGTAATGGTTTGACTATAGAAACCAGGTAATCATTCGTTCACATAATAATAAACATTACGAAATGACTGCATTAGTGCTCATTATAAGTTATGCCTGTCATTGTAAACTGATTACTGCGAATAATATTGACAATAATCATTTGATATAATTAAGAATCATGAACGCCGTGTAATTAATACATTTTTAAGCCGTCTTATTTCATATAATAGTTTTGTTGTCAGTTCGGAATGTCAAATATCATGTCCGAATAATAATAACATTATCATTTTATAATTGTCATTTGTGAAGTAAAGTTTCACTGATTAACAAAATGTGTAGAATTTTAAAAATGTTAGACAAGATTAAAATTATTTTAATTTATGATCGTGAATTTATTATTTTACTTAAATAATAGTTATTAATATCGTTGATAAATCAAAAGTTTGATTTTTTTACGCTAATCAAAAACGTAGGTTCTCGATTCAAATGCATTGTTTTTTTGCTGTGAGTATATGTATAAATGAATTGATTTGGATGATTCTTTTTTAAATTATAGACTGGTTAGATTTAATTTTAGCATAAAACAAAGTTAACTGCCTCTGGTCGTGTGGTTGCAAGAGCGACTGCCGATCGGGAGGTCCAGGGTTCAAATCCCAGGTCGGGTACTAATAGATTTTTCTATTTTAAAATTTCTAGTAGTGACTCGGAAGTCTGGATCTGTGCCCGGTGTATCGCAATAGACTCACCAACTATTCCATGTAAGTTAAACGTAACCGGTGAAAGTGAACTTCGGGGACTATAGACGTTATATTACGTTTTTATAATATAAAGCAGAATTGAGCCAGAAAAAGATTTTCTTTTAATTTCTCTGAAAAAAATGACTGATTATTTCATTTCCATTATTTTTCTTAGTGTGCTTACGTAACTAGTCTTAATCCATCGAACTATGGTTAGGTATAAGAAATTATACTTGAGGATTATTCAGGACATTTAGGGATAGGTATGTAGTACAGTCCCACTTTCACCAGACCCTTACGACCTACTATGGAGTATGTCGAAAGCCTATTGCCATGCACCAGTCAAACTAGCTAAGTAGATTTCTAGATCCGTAGTTTTTGCTATGTTTTTACGCAATTTTATCTTGTGGTCACTTGGTCTTGACCGCTTTCCATGACCGTTCTTACTTTCAGAAGTGTTAATTTATTTTCATTGATCGCCACTCCAATTTACTAGTCAGTGTAACATCGTCTTTATCTTCAAAGTGGATCGGTGTGGTGTCGCTGCGGTTAATACAGCTCTCTTATTACAGGTTCATAACAGCCAGTAGCTGCCCACAGTACCCGCGCTCTTAATCATTAGTAGTTTAGCGCTAACCGCATTGGTGGATACATCTAATATATTGTTTTCGTAATTCTGTTTATTGTTCGCCAAGATGTGTTTATTATCGTGCTTCCTATAACTTCTACTACTCTCTAATCGTTCGTAAACAATTTTCAACGTCAGTTCCAGAAAATTTGAACATCCGAATTGTTCTCGTGTTTACGTTCGTAAATAAAATAAGGATGTTTGGCAATTATGATTTATTTCATGTTAAAACAGTACCCGTTTAGCTGAAGACGTTCTAACCCAGTGTTCAGTGCCTGCGTCACTTTCAGCAATGTACACAGACATCATCAATGCCGCGATAACGATGTGATAAAAAGAATCTTATCACTCCACCTCGATTACCGGCTGAACGCAGTTGTGTACATGTGACTGTGTGCAAGAAAAATATAAAAATGCGCGCCATTGCAATTAAACTGTTGACGTTTTATTTTTTAATTTGCAATTCGAGCGGTCAAGCCAGTGACGGCGCTACGGAACAAGTGCACAGATCAATAAAAGTGTGTTCGTTTTGTACATGTAGTGAAATACCCGAAGTTGATGGAACTCAGTTGGTGTTAAATATACTCTGCTCGGAATTGGATAGAATTGAAAATCTCTCTGATTTAGACAAAATTGAGTGGCCGGAGAATCCAAATGGACTGAAAATTGCTGCGACGTTCGAAGGACTTGGGCTTACGACGCTCAGCAAGTAAGTACTTACCATACACTTATAATTAGAAATTATTCAGAGTTAGCAAATCTGTAATAAGAAACGCTCGTAGTTCAGTTTCGCTGGCAGATCGCAAACGATCTCTACTGTTAAGGAACGACACTCGCTGTCAATCCCCGGATGAGTGACATTTTGTAACAATGATTTTAACCTTTCCACAGTTCGCAAGGCGTACCAAGTATCATGTCTCAACAAATCCCATTACTTTAATTGTATAGTAGAAGTATACCATAAGGAGAATTGTGGCTTATGGCAAGTGGAACACAACTTACGGGGAAATACCTGTGTCCAACAATTTTAGTAGCATATTACCAGTCATAAGCTGAACGATAAAAAAAGGATTGGCGATGATGTAATTATTTAAATATGAGTACATAATACAGCGCCTATAAACATTCTTAACATTATAAATGATAAGTTACAGAACATTATTAATTTAGAAGTATATCACTATCTGCCAAAATATAAAAATGCTGTTATACGGACTCTGAGTACTTACGAGTTATTGTACATGTCTAATGGGTTGAAAAAAAAAAATTGTACATGTCATGAACCATTGTC
>DWDT01004751.1:0-10966 GCA_018245595.1 Microceris scylla
ATTTTCATAATAATCGGTACAGTAGTTTTTGAGTTCATCGATAACATACGTACAAACATTCATTTTTATATAATAGAGAAAGAAAGAAGATGTATATGGTAATCATGAAAATTATAAATAGACTGCCGAGGTCCTAGTTTCAAATTCCGATTCCGTTGGGTACTATTGGATTTTCGTAAAAAGAATTTTGGAAGTGGCTCGGAGTCTAGATCTATGTCTGGTCTTTAACAATAAGCTCATCACCTATTCTATTGTGGGACGTAAACATAACTGGTGGTACGTGAGAGTGTACTACACTCCCCTGCCTACCCCTTTGGTGTTTAAAGGGGTGATGTTACGTTATAAATAGATTTTGTTTAAATCTTTGCATTTGAGCGAAACCGCAAATGGCGTTGTATGTAAAGGGGTCAATTAAATAGTGTCAGATATATTTTTAACGTCAACTGCATTACAGGAACCATGGAATGAAGCTCATCAAGAACGATTGGAGCTGTTGCGTGCACGAGTGTTGGAGTTGAACAGGCAGTTGGGTGCACTAGCGGCGGGCTGGCGGCATGGCCAGCTGTCGCTACACATGAACCTTGCCTTGCCCACTACCCTTCTAAATCCGTCTGCAACACCCAATGCCACTGTTCTTCGATCACAGAACAGATTGCTTGCAGAGGTATGTCCAACATGGCGTCAGGTTTATTTCTTCAGAATTTCTATCTATTTGAAATGTGCAGTCCACTAATCATTAATTTCTACACATTTAAAATAGTTGTTAAAATACACTTACTCAATACTTTTAAATATCAGTCTATTGTTAGATTAAAAAAATATATCATCCACCATTATCCTTTCCACTTAATAATCTCTGGATTACAAAAAAATCTTTAGAAATACATGTAATTTATGTGCTGGAAGAAGTTATAGGTATCCTAAATTAACTCATTATAATTCCACTGTTGGAATTGGGTCTCCTCTCATATTGAGAGATTTAAGACCATAGTCTAGGCCATAGGTATCCTATAGACAATGAAATTTAATTATAAAATAGCAATTTTATTTTAACATGATGGCGGGCCATGTTCCACTCGGCAAATTTAGTCTGTAAAGAAGTACTCTTTGCTTATTTACCTAAAAATAAAGCAGTGTCTATGACTTTATTAGTATCAATTAGCATTTAAAAATCGTAAATAATAACATTGTTTTCGCTATTTCAACATATCTATTACTCCAATGTGACTTGGAATTGAACAGTTTTTCCTTTTCAGTTATATATACAATATACAGAAGTTCATATTACCTAGGTATCACAAAGTGTAAATAATGGCATTGAATTATTGTTTATAGTATCTATGTCCTGGTAAATGTACCTGGACATGACTATATCTGATTATGAATGAAAAATCTTTATCAATAGACATTATAAACTATCAATTAAAGACCTAACCTATTCTCAGTCCAACTCCGTAAACCTAGTACTACATTCACAATGTGATGTAAATATAAATTAATTTAATTTTCAGGAAGTAAACAGAAAGAACGAGAGGATTACCATATTGGAGCGTGAAAAATCTGCACTCATCAGAGAACTTTTACTTCAGAGAAACAGAACAAAAATACTGGACACTTTTACATAAGCTTATTGCACTATATAATAAATGTACATCAAAATTTGGTGCCAATATTATTGAAATCTATTTGTACCCAAAATTAAGTCAAACAGTTGTTTTTTTTATATTTGAATAATCTATATTTGTTAAATTTAAAAAATTATATTTGTTTAATTTTATTTTGCAATGCCATAACTATGTAATAATAATTAATTTATAAGTAAGGTGTGCCATTGTGTATAGGATTTAGTATCAGGTGCCAGAAATTTGGTGTCTTTAAATGTATTAAAAATCATGGATAATTTTAAATATACATAAAAATACTAAAACTTCTTTTAAAACTCCCTAAAACTTTTTTTAAACTGCTTTTCCTGTGATCATGGTGTGATTAACTGTGCTGAAATATTTAATAATGGAATGAGTATTATTCAATAATAAATCACTATTTGTATGGTCATTCTATATTGGTGAGCAATTAATTGTGGCAATACTCAATACTCATTACATTTATATATGTAACAACATTAACCAACCAGGGATCAAACCTAGGATGTTGTGATCATTCATCTCACTTACAACTACTCAAACAACAAGACAGTTAAATGTATGCACATTCACTATTTTAAAGAGAAACACCATTATACCAGTATCTACAAAATCTATTTTAAGACAAATCTATGTTTACACATAATAAAGTATAATATTTTACTAAACTTTTTGAGTTTTATTATATAAGGAATAGTCATATTCCCTGAAGGGCACATCATATGTGAGGTAACCTTGATCCCAGGCTCTTTGTATTGCAACCAGGAGTTCTTTGTGCTTTTTCTGGCATAGTCCTGTTTTAAAGGCATCCAAAATCTGAAATATAAGGAATTAAATAGAAGTACATAGTTTGGACAAATCAATATCATCAACCCTATCATTGTTCCAATGTTGGATATAGATCTCATCTCAGAATGAGAATGGTTAATAAGGCCAAGGTTTGGCAGACTACTCAAATGTAGTTTGGCAGATATATAATTAACAATCCATTTTACTTCTGAAGTGGTCATATTTTACTTATTTAAACATTCCAATTCTTATAGTTCTATTCCGAAATATTCCTACAATATCTCACTAAATCCTAGCAAATACTTAGCAATAGTTTGCGTCAGGTAGATGAGTTAGAGTGGAATCATTGTAAAAAAAATGCAATATCACAATATTATTATTTTTAAAAGTGTTTTATCACATCAATGTAAGCCTTAAGCACAAAATATCATAATTCTTTCACTAAGCAGAAAAGTACATATGTCGTTTTTCTAAAACATTATTATGAAATACTCTACCTGTCCTGTATATTCTGATATAAATTGATCAAGTAATTTTGTGTTCCTATGATCTATAACTAGGTATTCATCGCGACATATGGGGCACGGGTTCCCTGTGCTGATCATGCCATTACGCACACAAGATTTTCTAGTTTTCCTTGGAGCGAAACCACCCTTATGGTTACGGCGATATAAGAACCAGACTGGTTTTTCACCGTACGTCTGTTCGTATGCTTTGCTCTGCAAATATTTTATACTGGTCTCAACGGGTATCACTTTCGTTCTATCTTTAGTAGGGTCAGTTTGTGGTTCTTGGGATTCACTAGTTCCATCTGCCTGTTCAGAATAGAAGCGAACAGCCGCTTTTACATCTGAGAGGACTATTCTATTAATTAAAGACCGAATATTGGTAGATAGTGCCATCGTTTATCAATTGTCAATGAATCGAAATGTGTTTATCTCATTCACCGACCATTTATAAAAGAAACCAATTTATAATCCTTATTTGGATCATAGACTCAAATAATCCAAATATTAAATGTGTAATCAATACCAGACGGTTTATAGCGAATAACCTAACCTAACTAAATTTAGACCGCATAGACGACATATGGTTCATTATTCTGTATTGACTGTCGTGTTTTTTTTATGCCTAATTTGTGAATTTTGGATTCCGGTTTATTTGCTAAATTATAGTGAAATATTAAGCGATTTTAATCTTATTAATAAGATTTAATAGGGCTAAAAACCACACTTGATATACAACTTTTTTATATAAAATCATCGTTGGTATTATTTATAACTAATTGAAATGCGTAAAAAGATTATAGTTATGTTAGATGCCAATTATATACATCCTATCATAGACAATTAGAATGTTATGCATTGTCAAATTTCAAAATATTCAAACGTATTTTATCGCTCAGTATTTTTATTATTTGTATCATTGTTATTGTAAAGGGAATTCGTTTCGTTTTGGGGCTGCCGAGGAGAGTTTTGAGAACTTTTGTAGTTAAAGAGAAGAATTCATCGTAACTGAGATATTTTTAACAAAAAAAAACTTTAAAAGATAAGTTTTTTATATTTAGAACAAAGCTTTGTTAAAATAATTCATATACTTTCTTTGGAACATCGTTGCAGTTCAATTAATTAACAAACGTATAACATGTCGGACATGATGGAAGCTGGAGGACTGTAAGTAGTTTAGATGATAATCATTTTGTTATCATTAAACATTCATTCAATTATTAGGTACATAATTACAGCACTGTTTAATGCACTATCGCATTCATTTATAACATTAAAATATATGGGTATGTACATTTCTGGCAGGTATTCGTTTATTGTCGTTTTGTGGATCACATTACCTATTTTAATGAAATATAAATAATTTTTTGTTGCACTGCAACATACACTGTGTAATAAATAGTATTTTCCAACATCTTCTATACTTATAATAAATCTGTAGAGAGGTCAATTTAGTCTGTCTGTATAACGCTTATAGAAACAAAAACTACCCGACGGATTTTAACGAAACTTGGTGAAATTACTTTTCATACTCCTGACCAGGTTATAGTATACTTCTCATCACGCTACAATCTATAGGAGCAGAGCAGTGAAGGGAAATGTTGGGAAAACGGGAGAAGTTACTCCATTTTTTAACCTTTCGTCGTGTGTGCAGCCTTAATGATTAAAGCTACACAGAAATCATTTTAAAATAAAATATTGAATGTAACACTGCTTATCCGGGTAGGACGACGTCTGCCGGGTTTGCTAGTGTATAATATAAATGGTGATAAGTGAAAGTACTACACTCTTTTGCCTACTTCTTTGGGGATATACAAACTAAAATTCGGCTATATGAAAATAGTTATCAGTGTATTGTGACATTTTCCCAAATACTTTCATTCAAGGTGTTTGTATAGTTTCCAAAATTATTTGGGTAAGTGTATCTATTGGAATTAATAAACATCTCTGTTTAAAAAACTTGGAATCCTGTTGCTAGTCACAATTCTGTTTCTATTGTCAAGACATCAATCAGGGGTCATTAATGGTAGAAATCCAAAATAAATCCATGTCATCTCTGTCTACAAGTCCATTGGGTGATCTTGTATAAAATAAACACACGCTGTGCTGTGGATAGTTTTAGAAAACACTTATTAAATTGTTTTTTGTGAACTATTCAAAACATGACAGTTGAACACAATTAGAGACACAGTTTTCACTAAATATTTTTTATTGACTGAAGGTGTATCACAAACACTGCATTACAGGGTGTCTTGGGTAGTACATAGTTTGACCATGCAGTACATAGATAAAAATACCAAAACTGGAGCTCTAATTAAGGCTAGTCACAGATTGCTACATCCTAGAGAGGCACTAACTGTGGATGTTATTGCTATATTACAAATACTAATTAACATGAATAAGAGCAACCATTTAAATTAACAGATCTTGCTATACTTCATTCTATTGTTCATTTTATTTATAGTTAGCACTTATTATGCCAACACATTTTTTTAAATAGCACCTAAGCTAAATTCTATGCAACAACTAAATTGTCTATGAGTATAACTCCTATAAATTTCACAGTCTGGTAACTTTAACCTTCTGAATATTGCTTTATTGTGTTCCACAAGCCTTGGGAATTGTTAGGCTTAAACCCAACCATTACACTTTATATTTGTCAATTGTCTATCACACTCAAAAATGGAATCAAATAATACATGCACATATATGTAACTGATTGAACATTTGTGTGAAATGTCTTACAAAGCGATATTACTTCATACAATTTTACAACTAGTGTAGCAAGTTTGAATAGTTTTTGATGTATAAAACAAAACTTGATGTTACCAAAAGCCTGACCTGCACATCCTAGAGCAATGTAGTCGTAATGTACACCTTTGTAAATAAAACTTTACATTAACTGTTGTGTTGGCAACTGTCTTAAGTCACAAGTACTTTATAATAGTTAGAATAGAAATGTATAGAATAAAATAAATAATCAGAGTTACAGCTCTGAGAACATTTTTTGAACTGTTTTTCTTTAAAAAAAAACATCAGTTATTAAACTATATTTCATTTGACAAATTAAAGGGGCTAATCCGCTGATGGGAGGTGAAATTTTGTTGCATTAATATGCTTTAAATTCTTAAAATATCAGTTTAATGAGTTAAGTCAGTCCTCTGAAAAAGGCCTTCCTCTGTATAACAATAAATTAAAGTAAGTGAATAAAACTTTTAAAATAGCGAAGTCGAGCGTTCTACTCGTCATTTGTTGGAATTCTGTAGGTGGTGCCCCGAATTTTGCCTAGGAAGCCGTATGTTTACGCAAATTAGCGCGAAAAACATTGACACGAGTCTCTGCAATCATTGTTTAAGCACCAGAACGCGCAAGGCATCCAAATTTTTTTGGTATTGAACTGTTAGTAAAGAGCGTAGTAAAGCGTTTAGTAAAAACGATAATTTGTGCTTTCTTGTTATGACGTACACTTGCGCGTCAAAATGTTTGTACCCTCACGTTGCTGAAGGGGAACGCTCTTGCTTAATGTCGATGTGACCGTTGAGACCTCAGGCGACATGAATTTAAAGGTACTTAAACGGTTTAATCCGCGTACATTCCTCGCCGTTTAATTTGATGGCGGGTATGACGTATGTAGATGGAAGTTTCTTAGATGTTCTTAGCATCACGTATATTGGTTCTTTTTACGCTAATGGATTACCATTATTTAAATTTTTAAACATAAACCTGTCTGTCTACGACAACCCTAAACCATTGTATTCATGAAAATTTGCGTCATTTCGTTATAAATATTTTTCATCTGTATGTTAGCCGTTTATTTAGTCCTGGCAAGATGGCTTTATTGCTGAGAAAAAGGGACGCCATGCGTTGATTGGTGCATTTCTAAAAATTTTATAAAAATGTAAAATGTATAAATATGTAAAAAAATATTACAATGTTATATTTGATTGAAATTAGTAGTGTACGCGTATAATTTTGCATATTAAGAAACTCGATGAGTGAAGGTTACTGTATTTTCTGACCTTTATTTCAGATTAGTAATTTTTAGACTGTAAGAAACTTTTAAGCTATTCAAATGAATGATTAAAAATTGTTAGGTAGTCATTTATTAAAATTTGTTTACGCGGTTTATTATATATTATTGGTCTCAAACAATTTTTAATTTAAAAAACTCATACATCATGACACTAGTTAATTTAACTTGAAACTATTTGTTACATAGAAACAAAAAGTACCTCCATTCTTCAACTTCTTCCATAATTTTTAACAAAATTACGTAACCTCAAAAACACAAAATCACGCCTGTAATCTCCGAAAACGTATGCAAAGGACTGTAGTACACTCCTGCCTTTCACCGGATATATTTACGTCCCACTGTGGAATAAGGTTTGAGCCTATGGTCCTACACTGAGAATAAATCCAGACTCCAAGCCACTACTAAGTATTTCATTTTCGAAAAATCCAACAGTATTCGACCCGGAATCGAACCCAGGACCTCTAGATCAGTAGTCGCGCTTACAACCACTCGACTAACAAACCACTAACAAAACAAATTCGGCGATTTTCGCACTAAGGTGTGGCGGAGACTGCGAGTTATAATAGTAATATGGTTAACAAGATGTATTATTACAAAATGAAGAGATAATAAAAAATCGTGTAGTGTATAGTAATATTAAGGAAATGATAGAACAAGAAAATTAGGGCACCTTAGTCGCTAACAGATTCTATTTCTGTACGATTTATATGTCGCGGGCAGCATCCGTCTTGGCCCTTCGTTTCCCTCGCTACTTTTATCTCTCTTATGCCTACCGAACGCGCGTAATGGGGGCAGTGTTCTATCTCTGTACTAGACGGAGAGCGGCGAAACGTCCCGAGTCTCGCCCGACTGAGAGCCAGTATCGCGCTTGCTGTACTCTTCAAAACGCGGACAATCAAAACATTGTGATGTACTAATACTACATCAATCTCTCACCAAAATAAGTGTTTATTTCTATACAGATGTCTATTGTAAATAATACACTGAAATCCTTGTTAAATATGGCAACTGCTTGTGATTTCATCTTTTATGATAGTCAGCGAGACTTTAAAGTGAACTCATTTGTGTTATTCTGATCTCGTTATATTTAGCGAAATTAGTGTTTTTTTGTTCGATTTTGGTTTCTCTCGAATGTGAAAAATGGCAACGTTACCACGTATGAACACATCGAAACACAGTGCCAATAGCATATCAGCTCCGTTTAGGTGAGATGTTGTTTTTATTAACATTATGAATGGTGTTTTTAACTTAACATATGAGTACATACGTAATAAGTGCCTGTTTATATAGGATTATCCTTCTACTGACCCTTCGTTATCGTTGTAACAATGTATTTCATATAATTTCTGAGTTTTCCCTCGATAAAACTAAAACATCTAAATTATACTTACTAGACTATTTTAAAACATTATCAATATAGTCCAGGGTCGATAATTATAGAGACGCAAAAAAATAGTAACAGGATGGAACCAATTGAAGAACGAAGAAAATATAACATAAATAAGAGGAAAAATAAGTTACGGGCGATCTGAAGTCGGGAAGCGGATGGGGGTGAGTTTTTAAGGGTAAAAAACGGTTTATCGCAATATTCGGCGAAACTATAAGTCCTATGAAAAAAGTTAAACAGCAAATTTGTAGGTAACAAAAAGATCCACCACCTTTGTATTTACTATTTTTTCACATAACCTCAAAATTTATGCTAAAAATTCAATAACCGACTCTTTGGTTTCTTATTTTTATCTTCTACAAAAAAAATATTTTTCGCGAAATTCTGTGAAAATTTTACCTTTTTATGTCCCAAACACACTTTAATTATTTTGATTAAAAATGTAATATTTTTCTTTATTTTTAATTTAATTGCGAAAAAGCACCCTAATTTTCAATCACAAATTCGAACTTCGTATCGCCTAAGAATCTGTTTATTTGCCCTCGCATTTTAAATATTTGCTATCTGTTAAAATTTTCATTTTAATGATATACTCTAAAGGACCGTTTTAATCTACACTAGCGGACCCGGCAGAAGTCGTCCTGCCCGGATAAGCAGTGTTACATTCAATATTTTATTTTAAAATGATTTCTGTGTCGCTTTAACCATTAAGGTTGCACACGCGAGGGAAGCTTAAATAAGCAAGTTAAAAATGGAGTAACTTCTCCCGTTTTCCCAATATTTCCCTTCACTGCTCTGCTCCTATTGATTGTAGCGTGATGAAAAGTATACTATAACCAGCTCAGGAGTATGAAAAATAAGTTCCGTTAAAATCCGTCGAGTAGTTTTTTTTTCTATAACAGTTATACAGACAGACAGAATTGACCCCTCTATAGATTTATTATAAGTATAGATAATTTCAAACTCAACAGATTTGTTTAATATAGGATGAGTAGTGACACATATATGTATGAAATAAATTAAAAAATTTCCAGATTGGCGACGGGAAAATACGTCGAAATCCAGAGCTACCGGTGCCAGAAATGAATGAGGATCGGCGAAAGGACCTTCAAGCTAGAACTATTTATGCTAAAGGTTTCCCTAAGGATAGCACTCTGGATGAATTACTGAATTTTTTTAAGCAGTATGAAGAAGTTGAAAATATTATTATGAGGCGCTATCTCGACAAACGCTTAAACAAGCGCCTATTCAAAGGCTCTATATTTGCAACATTCAAGACTAAGGAACAGGTCTATATAGCATATTAAAAATATTTTCGCCAAATATTAGAAGTATGGTAGACAATAGTCATTATAATTTAACATACCAGTCAACCACCATCATTTAATCACAGCATCCACTATCAATTTTTTTTATGAAATTTGAATGATAATCACAAATTTATATTACATTTATAATCACAAATTTGAATGACTACATCTCAATAATTTACAATATGCCTAATATATTATTATATATTTATATATGACTATATTGGTCATCATCATCATTATCAACCTACTTCCATCTGCTGCTGGCCTCTCCAATAGAACGAGACAGAGCTCTATCTTCAGCTCGTCACATCCAACTGCTGCCAGCCACTTTGCGTATATCGTCACTCCACCTTGCTGGAAAATGTCCCACGCTACGTTTGCCAAGACGCGGTCTCCACTCCAGAATTGATCTACTCCAATGTTTATTCGTTCTGCGACAGATGTGACCAGTCCACTGCCACTTCAGGTTGCTAATCCTTCGGGCTATGTCGATAACTTTGGTTCTCTGTCGGTTCGTTTCATTTATGATTCGATTGTTGAGAGAGACCCCGAGCATAGTCCTCTGCATAGCTCGCTGAGCGACCTTCAATTGGTGAATCAGTGGCACCATGAGTGTCTACGTCCCAGCTCTGTATGTCATAACGAGTAGTACACACTCACTGAAGACTTTCACCTTCAAGCTTTGCGGTAGTGGTGGCGAAAAGACCTGACGAAGTTTCCTGCATGATGCCCAGCCAAGATTCTGCAAGCTTCCCTCTTCTCTATTTTGGTTACTTTCAGGCTAATCAATTTATGGAGAATAATGATGTAAAATATAAGGATGCTACATTGCTTGTGCTATGGCAAGATGATTACTTACAACAAAAACAGGAAGAGTACACTGGGCGCCGTGAAAAGAGAGAGAAAAAGACGAAAGATGGAGAGGTAAAATCATACCTTGGAGTTTTTAACATATTTTGCGATTGGTAATCTAACAGACCATTTTTAATGGAGTAATAATCATAAATGTAATCAAATATAATGTGATTTTATTACATTTTTTTTGTTATCCAGATGGCAAAACGCGATTTTAAACTGCCCACTGGTACCATTCTCCACTTTGAAGGTGGAGATGACAAAATGACAAGAGAGGACATTAGAACCGCAATCTTAGAACATGGTATGTTTGAATTGTTTTATGAACATTTTATTTTACACTAACAGACCCGGCAGACGTCGTCTTGCCCGGATAAGCAGTGTTACATCCAATATTTTATTTTAAAATGATTTCTGTGTAGCTTTAACCATTAAGGTTG
>DWDT01004752.1:0-10966 GCA_018245595.1 Microceris scylla
CAAGGAATACTCGAATACGATACCCATAAAGTAAGACAAGATGTGGCACTGATGGAGTATTTACACAATTTTATTATTGGTAAGATTTGTAACCGCACAGTGCTAGAGTTAATTTCGCTAAACATCCCAACGTATATGCACGTTCGGCGATACACGTAGTTTGCAGTTCCGGGCTGCAGATTGGTAACGGTGAGAGAGTCTCCATTAATACGTACATTGAACCTTCTCAATGATTTCCTAGCTTGGGATCCAAGTCTAGACTTATTTGTGTCAAAGCCTGCTGTTTTTCACAGAACTGCCGAAAAATACATATATCTCTGTAAATGACTTGGATAAAAATCTATAATGTTTACATTGTAATTGTGACTTGTTGTCAAATAAGTAAACGGATCAGTGTTTGCAGCTGTTTTTAAAATCCATTTCAAAGCAAAACGAACACACGTGCGCATATTAAGTCAGCATTAATTCATTGAAATTGTCCTACAACGAAATGCGATTTATTACCTTTTTTATATTTACGTAGAAGAAAACTTTCATTATACATACATTTAATTTATGCGTTCTGATCTAAACGTATAAATTAAGATACATAAATATAAATTTATTTGTGCAATGTAAGTACATATGTGCACTACATACCAGGGTTATAACACCTGCAGTGGCCAGTATTGTATTCCTTTTCGAGTTAGCTGAAGGGATTCCCATTTTGTGCTCCTGTCACAAACACTAAATGGAGTAACCGTTATATTAACACTACAGGGGTGAGGCGGCCTGGACCGCGACCAGCATCGCACTAACACTTATTCTCAGCGATAAAACGTTCCCGACAGCTCTGATATCAATAAGGACCTGTCGCTCTCCGTTATTTATCCAACGATCCGTATCTACATATCTGTATAAAGATAGAGATAGCCGCGTTTCACAAAATGTTATATTTCCATTTTGCGATAACCAATCGGGATACGTGCGTAACCAATTTTTTACGTGTTACTTTTGCCGGTTTATATAAATTCTCATTCGCAGAAATAATTTATCTCGCATTCCGTCGAGGAAATTAGCAGTTTATTGTTGAGTTTTCATTTTGTGTACATTGTACTAAGTTAATGCTTCGCAAATAGAAAACGAGCTTACGCGATTGGCTTATTCGTTCAGATATGCGCGACACGGAGTGCTAAGAGTGGTGAGATCTGAATTCGATTCCATCCAGGTCAAATATTTGTCTTATAAATAAGAGTTCTCATTACGTACTCTTATGTATGTGTCTAAAATTATCTATATAAAATCGTATTTAAATTTGATTTATAGTTTATCAGTTGTCGAGTGATAATACTCGTACATGTAATGTATATAAAAAAAATTCTTATAAGTATTATTTCCCACCAAATCACTAGCCCAATTTCTACTATTTTTGAATTTTTTATGTCCATTTGTATCTAGCTGAAGATCGAGCTCAGTGGCGTGCCATTGGAGAGGCCTATGTCCAGCGGTCCATTTGCATCTATTTGTATGTCTATATGTCGGTGTGTATGTCTTTGTGTCTGTCTGTGGGCCTATCTGTGTGCCTATCGGTGTGCCTATCGGTGTGCCTATCGGTGTGCCTATCGGTGTGCCTATCGGTGTGCCTATCGGTGTGCCTATGGGTGTGCCTATCTGTGTGCCTATCTGTGTGCCTATCTGTGTGACTATCTATGTGCCTATCTATGTGCCTGCCTGTGTGCCTATCTGTGTGCCTATCTATGTGCCTATCTGTGTGCCTATCTATGTGCCTATCTGTGTGCCTTTCTATGTGCCTATCTATGTGCCTATCTGTGTGCCTATCTGACTGCCTATTTGTGTGCCTAACTATGTGTCTATCTGTCTGCCAATCTGTGTGCTTATCTGTCTGCCTATGTGTGTGCCTATCTGCCTGCCTATCTGTGTGCCTTTCTATGTGCCTATCTATGTGCCTATCTGTATGCCTATCTGTGTTTCTATCTATGTGTCTATCTGTCTGCCCATCTGGCTGCCTATTTGTGTGCCTATCTATGTGCCTATTTGTCTGCCTATCTTTGTGCCTATCTGTCTGCCTATCTGTGTGCCTATCTATGCGCCTATTTATATGCCTATCTGCCTGCCTATTTGTGTGCCTAACTATGTGCCTATCTGTCTGCAAATCTGTGTGCCTATCTGTCTGCCTATCTGTGTGCCTATCTATGTGCCTAGTCATGCGCCTAACTGTGTGCCTATCTGTGTGCCTATCTGTGTGCCTATCTGTGTGCCTATCTGTGTGCCTATCTGGGTGCCTATCTATGTGCCTATCTGTGGGTCCATCTGTCTGCCTATCTGCGTGCCTATCTGTGTGCCTATCTGTGTGCCTACCTGTGTGCCTATCTGTGTGCCTATCTGTGTGCCTATCTGTGTGCCTATCTGGGTTCCTATCTGTGTGCCTATCTGTCTGCCTATCTGTGTGCCTATCTGTGTGTCTAGCTATGTGCCTATCTGTCTGCCTATCTGTGTGCGTATCTGTGTGCGTATCTGTGTGCCTATCTGTGTGCCTATCTGTGTGTCTATCTATGTGCCTATCTGTCTGCCTATCTGTGTGCGTATCTGTCTGCCTATCTGTGTACCTATTTATGTGCCTATTTGTCTGCCTGTCTATGTGCTTATCTATGTGCCTATCTGTGTGCCTATATATGTGTCTATATATGTGCCTATATATGTGCCTATCTGTGTGTCTGTTTGTCTATCTTTGTATATTCTTGTGTGGCCTACGTTCCAGTCTATTTGTTACTCTATCTGTGCGTTTATCTGTATGTCTGTTTATATGTCCTGGTACAACTTCAACTGGGTCAAACGATTTATATTAAAACTGTACATATTATAAAAAGTAGTTGTGCCCGCGACTTCATACGAGCTAATGTAACCTAACCTAAGGTTCCAGCCTAAGCTGAACCCTATTTAATATGATGACATTATGATTAATCATATAGATCTGAACTCTATTTTCCTTGTTACATATTACGTGATGATTGACATAAATTGACATAACTTCTTTATTTGTTAACCGATTTAAATGAAATACAAATACACCAAATATTAAATGAATCCCATCACAATATGATCCTGAAAACTGCATTCAAATCGGATGACGGGTTTTAGAGATTAGCGTGTACAAACATACAGACAAACATATATGTTTAATGAAAAAACATTGTTTGGCTTCACTTCCTTTTATAAAGGATTTCCATTATGATTTTTTAAATATATTTGCTATGTACAGACAGCGATCAGCTTCAGTTTTATTATATGTATAGATAACGTAAGGGCGTTATTTATTTTATAAAGTTATATTTTAAGTACTATAATGCTCTTTATGTTACTCAGACAATTGGCAAAAATCTGTTTCTAAAAACCGATTCTCACCAGAAATCAAAATCTTTATGTTTTTAGATCTAAAATATTCTACGACTTTTGTCTATAAAGAATTTGAAAGTATTTCAAATGACACCCTGAAAGCCGAGAGAATAATTGCTAGAAAAGTCTTTATAACATTTGTACATATATCATTTAATCTATTAAAGTCACTGCTATCACCGAAGATGTTGTTACTTGGGGCAAATGACCAATTTTGACATTTTTGTTTGCTTATCTGTTTCTCCATAAATTGTGTTGCTCTCAATAACGATGGAACGAATTTATGTATATTAATAATATTAGCTTGAACATACATATATTTAGTTTCGTTTTATGTCAAATAGGTCACGCGTGTCGTACATTAGATCGAAAATACGATACTACCTATGACCCTCTCTATATTTGTGGTCATTTTTAATTCATCCTGAACCTTTTATATGTAGGGAGTTTTCTTTATATATTTACTTTAAACTCGCTAATCTGCATTGATATACGTAAGCAAAAATTGTTAATTTTATAGTTTAATTGTTTTTTTAATTGTTTTAGGAACAGTTTGTTTGAAGAAAGCTTTTGAAAATGTTAGAATTCAGGATATACGTACCAACATGTAGCTTGGAATTTGTGTACGTTATCTCGTCAACTTTATCATCTTTGTACGTCTTATAAAGGCATATAATAGCTAATCTTGAAGTGAGCTCGGCGACTTTATCAATCGGGATTTCACAAATGGACTTCAAATATTTTGAAAATATTCAGCCAATCTCGAAACTCGACTGAACTTGACGTCAATAAATAAAAAAAATAGGGAAGTAAAATATAAATGTTAGATGCTGCTCAATATGTTATAGTTGTAAAGAATTTCCGTCTTATATACGTAGAAGCCGTCGCACTCCAATAGAATGGGCTTGGTTGGCTAGTTAGCTGCAAGCGTTCATAAAATAAAAACGTTGTAGGGTCTTTCAAATCCTCAAGATATCTGTATTAAATATCTAATCTTCCGATAATACATTTCGATTTATAAATACGCCGAACATGATATTGTTAAGGAAGTATTATTGGCCTATAGTGTATAAGAGGGGGAGGAGAGGGAGGAGAGGGAGGAGAGGGAGGAGAGGGAGGAGAGGGAGGAGAGGGAGGAGAGGCAGGAGAGGGAGGAGAGGGAGGAGAGGGAGGAGAGGGAGGAGGAAGAGAGGATCTTTGACAATGTCAGAAAATGTTCTATAGTAATCAGGAAATTACAAACTATACTTAGTACAAGAGTATAACTTAAATAAACAAACTAACAAGTGAACTAAATATATAACTACATAATATTTGAATAGAGTACCGTATGTTAAACTTTTCGATATTGTCAGTGACGAAGCCCAAAGTTTGTATGGAATCCCCGTAAGAAATAGGTATGTTATATTCCTAAATCTATATAAATGCCACGCTATTTATTACCAATGGTAAAGCTAAATTTGTACAAAAAATTGATGTAAAAAGAAGTTTAATAGCGAGTATTATCTGTTTGTTAACTTAGTTATGAAACTATGTAACTTAGCTGTGACATAATTGGAATTACTAGTGATTCGCGATCGAAATTTGATTGTAAATCATAAAAAAATCTGCTAGAGTGTTGTCTAGGTTCTAATGTCAAAGACGACGCTTAGATAAATCTTTCCTCTGTACTACTTATTGACAACCATCCGTCTCATGTCTGACATTCACAATGGTCAACGTAAATAATAAATGGTATATTTAATTCTATTTAAGGTATGTGTAATATATAATTATTACACATGTACATTTTAGCATTCTACACTCCTTCGCTAAATAATAATTGAAATATTTTTTTTCCATCCTTAGCTTTACATTTTCTGACACTAATAATATTAATCGGTTGTCAAACTTTAGCCATATATATGAGAGGATAAGTGCCAAAAATTTAAATTTATAATTTTAAGTTGGAAAAATCAAAATTTATGAAACTTTGTAAGGGATTCCAACCACCATCTCAGGAGCCCAAGCCAACCTCAACTGCACAGGGTGCACCCTGCTATAACAGACGAGGCTCTGGCTACCGGCTGATTGTGGTATAGCGCAGCCTAAACTAGACACGACTAAATGTTGCGTTTTTGTGGTTAATTTAATTTATTTTTTATGGATTATTTTAAAAAAATTTTAGCATTCTGCACTCCTTCTCTATGTAAACTATAAGTGTGCCAAGTGTCATAGTCCTCCGTCTCCGCAATTTTCGTAAAAAGGGGTGCAAAGTTTTTTCTTCACGTATTTATTCATATATAGATACTGCCTTTGTTAAAGGTCGGTAAATCAGCAAACGCACAATCGAACAATTTCCCATACTCGTACACTCATATGTAAATAAAGGACACAATCATACATTACACACAAATACGAACGCACACGTGCATACAATCACTGACACATACACGTATGTACATACACGCAAACAAATGTGCACGCGCAAACACGTATACACACGCGCATATATACACAGAATCACATACAATTACACACACGCACATATATGTATAATAAGATTGAAAGTAACGTCCATTACTCGGACGTAGATCACAGTCTAGCCGTTTCGTGCTCTTATCAGTGCATCTCGCTATGATTAACGATATTTCAGATGGGAGATAGTATTTGCTAAAGGGTCAATAAATACGCCTCAATAAAAACTGTTTTTGGTTGACATGAAAAATTCATTTGACACAAACACTACAGTGCAGCCAGTTTGGGGGAACCCAGTAGCGCCATCTAGTATTGAATAGAAAGAAACTTACGGCTCGGCAAGCGCCAAGCAGTAATAAAATATTTTCTGCTAATATCATGTATTTTAACATGCTATCTGCTAACATGTATTATTAAAATAATGCTTCGGTTCATTTTATCAATTAAATGTCATAACGGGTGTGAATGCAACTGATATGGTGAACATTAGGTATAAGTAGGTATGATGTGCAGTGTAATGAGCAATATATGTAGGTATTATCTACTTTCAAACAAACAGCGTTGTTCACAATAATGTACAAGAAGAACATCCTTTATTACATGCGTTAATATATTTAGCGAATTCATATGCATATGCTAAGAACGTTCGTGGTATATAAGGAATAAAGGATCACATATAGAATTATTTAAACAGTGACACTTGCAAAGTGAATATGGCTGCATTGGTAAGTACTGAGAATTTTTTGTGACATCAATCTGAGGTAGTAAAATAATTAAAATGTAATATTCCAGTGAAATATGCGTTTTAATTTATTTCCAATATTACAAAAAGTGTACTGACAATATCCCAGGTTTTACGAATACTTCTTATATTGTGATATAGCCATACACTACAAACACGCACAGATCCATAACCTATCAGCCTGCCGCCATCCACTGCTGCACAAAGGCTTCTCCAATAGCACGCCAATGAACTTGATTTTCGCCTTCTTGCATCCAACCATTGCCAGCCACCTTGCTTATATAAGGATATAAGCAAGGACTCGAGTAAGGACTCTATCTAGCTGTATGGCGTCTTATGGTATAGTCGTATTTACCTAAGTATTTTTCTACGTCTTTACAGGCAATGTCTTCAACTTTAAGCATATGCCCAGCAACTCTGTGTTTTCGCTGTAGTTCACCATAAAGCCCACTTTTTTTGGTTCCCTTTTTTAATGTTTGCGACGCCCTCTCCACTTTGACTTTTCTTTCTCCCAGTAGCGCAATGTCGTTCACGTACCCTATCACGTTATGTTGTCCATTCAACTGCACTCTGCCGTCAAGTTATTACAATTTTTCTTACTTTCGAGTTGTAGACTGAACAGCATAGGCGCCAGCCCATCCACCCACTGCAGCTCCGTAACAATCTCTAACTCCATCCCATTCATCCCGGAGTACGGATCTACTATTTTTAGTTACAGCATTGAGTTTGGAAACGTAGGTATTAAAAATTATAATATTTTTTAATACAAGGATTTACGATTTACTCTGACAAATGAATGCTCTGAGCATTCACCTACTTCTTGTTAATTAGCTGTTTGAGCAAAAATATTTAATAAACTATGCTATGGTTACGTCAGATCAGTTATCAGTGCTAGCGTGCGAATATAGTCTCTTCAACAACACGTGAAACAGGAACTTTTATAGAATCTATAATTGTTACATTTTTTCTTAGTCCCTTTTTGAGTTCGAGCCAGAGATTATATTATAAATTTTATATTTTATTTATATGTTCCTTATTCCAAATATTTCCTTATATTTCATAAAACTCCTATATTTTCAAACTCCCTCAGGTAAGTTATCAATACCAAATGCGTTTCGGATTTTAAGTTTCATAATGGTTTCTCGCATTTTTCAAACGTGAGAGGTAGTACATCTTCAAAGCTATCTACTGAGGTTGGTTGTTTGTTTTTTACTTGATGTATACAGTTCAGTTTCCCGTATAGTGCCGACTTAGAATTGCACTACCCTCTAAGATCCCAGGGAATCGTAAAAGCCCACTGGGATCATACCAGGAAATGGTCAGCAGCGTTTTCCTATTTAAATACGAACAACTATTGTGGTCACCAACCCGCAATGCCAAGCGTGCTGACTATGACAAACCTCCCCACATGACAGTCCTCAAAAGCCCCAGCCCCCAGTCTCCGGCGGCCCCGCTATTCCTGGCTACGGTAGCGGTCACGGTGACGGCGGAGCAGGGGGTGCGCAAGAATCTCTGGCAGAGATCGGGCTGCCACAAACGACGACTTCTACATCTGGTAACATACAACACCAGGATACTAAGGACCGACAACAAGATAGATGAACTGGAAGAAGAGATAGACAGGTTAAACTGGAATATTCTAGGATTATCTGAAGTGCGAAGACAGGGAGAGGACACGATAATCCTGAAATCCGGAAACTTGTTCTATCACCGGGACTCTGAATATCTGTCCCAAGGTGGTGTCGGGCTTCTCGTCCACAAATCCTTCGTCAACAACGCCATGAAAGTCGAGAGTGTATCTGCAAGGGTAGCATACCTTATACTCAGAATATCCAAGCGGTATTCGCTGAAGATCATAAAAAAAAAAGGTAGGTACAACCCTTTGGTATCGGATAGCGGAATCACCGAGGCCACATGCTCGCTAATTTCTCGGAGAGGGAAGATTTGTATATGATGAATGTCATCTTCAAGAAAAGACCACATCGCAAGTGGACTTGGATAAATCCCAGGAGTTCCATAAAAAGCAAAATAGACTTCATTTTGGCAGACAATCGGCACATATTTAATGATGTCTCCGTGATCAATAGGATAAAAACCGGAAGCGATAACCAGATGGTAAGAAGCACATTAAATATCAACATCAAGCTTAAACGGTCACGCCTTATGAAGTCTACGCTCCGACCAACACCTGCCTAGATTCAGGGCTCCGAAAACTTTCGGCTCGAGCTACGCAATCGTTTCGCATGGCTATCTTGCGAATCAGTGGACGACCTTAATACCATCATGGTAGAAACTGTCCACGAGGTCAAAGTACTTTAGGACTCCCTCCAGTAGTAAGCCCCAAGTTCTCTCAGAACATTCTCTCGGTCTCATGAGGCAAAGACGAGAACCATGTGTGCAGTCTCCAACCTCTATATGTCCAAGTACAGACTGCTTAATAAACAGATCTCTCAGAATCGGCGACGCGATATACGTGTTTACAACACAAATCGTGTACAAAATACAATCGGGCAGAACAAAGATTCCAAAGTATTCGCCAGAGATCTGGGCATTGAACAAAGTCAGATGGCGAGGTTGAAGCCCAATCTGGAACCATAGTTTCATCTAAGCATGAGGTTCTGAGTGAAATTGAGATTTTCTATGGGCAGCTGTATATACCTGCTCCAAAGTTCCCGCTTCTAAAACGACGAGCGGTAAGAGAGCCAAAGTGACCCGGCACTATACCGAAGATATGCCGGACGTGTTTGTCTGAGGTTGAATGGGCTCTCAAACAGCCTAAGAACAACAAAGCACCGGGGGACGACGGAATTACAACTAAACTATTGAGGGCTGGAGGCAAACCCGTATTAGAGGCTCTTCAAAAGTTATTCGATTCCGTTGTGGAGGAAAAGGGGAGATCTCGCGCCAGGCGATGTCGCTGCCTGGGGACCGCGGTCGGTATGTCAACGTCGGGTCTTCATAAATATAATTATAGTGTGATTCTATGGAACTTTGATAGCGTGATTGAGGATGCGCCTTCTGATTGGCCAGTCTCAGTATGACGCGTGTGACGTAGTCTATTGTACTCGGTGCTTGTGGTGTTCTGCGTGTTCAGCATTTCATGTGAGGCGCACGCTCATATTACTGTACGGTAGCGCGCCGCTACATTCCCATAGTTATTATATTGGAATTCCTAGGAGTAATTTGGAGTCTGGTTCTGTGCCAGCGTATGGCAATAGGCTCACCACCTATTTAATTGTGGGACGTAAATTTAACTGGTGAAATGTGGGAATATACTACACTCTGCCTACCTATATTAAATCTCTAAAAATGTAATTCACTTACAATAATCGACCCATTTATCATTCCACTGTTGGAGTATGGGCCTCCTCTCATATTGAGAGGGATGAGGCCATAGTCTGCGACGCTGGCCAAGTGCTGGTTAGCAGATTTTTTTTACGTAGGTATATATTAAAATTTTTATGTACATATTTGTACGTATTTTACGTATATATTAAATATTTTTTTTCGTATATATTGAAAAAAATAGAATTATCTGCATTTATTTAAAACGATTATAGCTGTGTACATAATATCAACTATCTGTTCTCTCTGTCATAGTCCACAAGTATAAACATACATATATTATAGTTAATATATACAGAACAAATTTACAATTATATATAAATATTTTTTAATGCCTCGTCGGTCGTGTTGGTTGCAAGTGCGACTACCGATCGGAAGGTCCCGGGTTTAATTCCCGGGTCGAACTCTACAAAATTTTCTAATTTAGATTTTCTAGTAGTGGTTCGGAGTGTGGATATGTGCCCGATGCATGACAGTAGGCTCACCACCTTTTTCATAGTGGGACTTAAACGTAACCGGTGAAATGTGGGAGTGTTCTGCACTTCTCTGCCTACCTTTTCGGGGATTACAGGCGTGAAGTTATGTTTCATTTTTTTAATAAATAGTAAAAATGTTATTCTTCTGTATAAAGTATTTCAAAAATAATTTAATAATAAATAAATGTAAAATATTTTTCGGATATTTTAAGACTTCGTCATCGCATTGAACATAGATTCAAAACAAAATTTTAGTTTCTATTGTTTAATAATAGATGGCGCTGTAGACAATCTGAATCCGGGGAATTGAGTTGTCAACAATTTTGAAAGCATCAGCAGGCAGATAATCAAAGCATATGTACTCCGAGAAATATGGTATAAAGTCTAAAAAGCTTATCTTTCACTTACACAGCAAGTTATGGAAAGAATCTTGGACAAAGCGTAAACGTGGACCTTTGTGTTATGTTAGATACAAGCTACCGATGAATATTTGATTTCTATAGAACCAGTATGAAATCATTCAACTCCCTGCGCATACGTGTGTCCAGTTGCT
>DWDT01004753.1:0-10965 GCA_018245595.1 Microceris scylla
TACTACACCACAGACGAGACTCTTACAACAAGCTCATCGGGGTATAGCAAAACCTACCTCGGTACAGCTAAGGCCCTGTGCGCCAACAAGCAGGTAGCCGGTGCGAGAAGTTGTACTATGTGATCCCCAACCCACATGCCCAGTCTTTGGGCAAAAACCCTCTTTGGGAAGGCCTATTATACTATATACCGAATATGAGACCTATGCGTAGGTAATGTAGGCGATAGGCTCGGCTCAAAATCAAGGTCCGACCTCTAAGCAATGTAGGAATAGTGAACTTGTTCGAGAAACGTGGACATAAAATGTATTAAACATGTCACGCGAGCACGCGATAACGCCGTTACGGACTACGATTTATAAGGACGTAGCTACCTACTGTGTAATAGCTTCCTTGTTACAGAATGTTCCCTAATTTTTATACTTTCATCGTTACAAGATTAAATGAACAGCGACCTGGTAGAATTCTCAATATATGACGCCTTTGACGCAAAGAGGTTAGTTCTCTATCACGTAAATGTTAAGATAAATTGAAAGTGCAATATACAAGTTGCAATGATGCACAAAAATAGTTCTGTAATTTCCAACTATAGGCTAATCTACTATCCAAAATAGCGTGTAAAAATGCCCCTGCAAATATTATTAAGGGAGAAATACTTGCAGACATAAAAACATATCTTTGTCTCTTACTGCAGCGCTCGGCGCTCATGATTTTTCTAGAGATATGTATCGTCGCGGTAAAATATACGGCACGTAAGCATTTTCTACGAACTGAATAATTCAAGCGCCAAGGCGCAAGGCTGGCAAGAACGCCCCTCTATTAAACGAGGCCATTAATTAGATAGATATGCTTATGACTTATGAACAGCCGTCGGCATTATCGTGGCGCGGCGCGGCTACGAGGAGTGCGACCACTACCAGCTCGCCGCCACAAACATGCACTCAATTTACTCATTTCAAACGACAGTATATCTATTTAACACATGCACTTTAATAAGTTATAATTGCCTAACAGATTTATGACAATCAATGGTAGACGTAACCCGTGAAACGTGGAAGTATTCTGCATTCCTCTGCCTACCTCTTCAGGCATTACAGGCGTGAAGTTACGTTTTTTTAATGGTAGACTCAAAACATTATGATGTAAGCATACGTCCTTCGCTTAAATCGGGGACGTAACGGAGACGAAAGAATTTTTACATCCATATCCTAAAACGTATCTCAAGCAAGTACCTCCGTTTCTTTGTAACGCTTCGTATGTAAATAGGTAATATTTGAATACACTTCAAGTATAAAGTTACCAATGAAATCGCTAAGTACTACTACGTCCATTAAAGTAATATTACAATTTTTGCAAATATGAGCACATGCTAACGAGTTAGATAAAATATAGCGTCACAGCAGATAATACTTCGCTTCTGTTACTTAAGAATCTTTTAACAGAACGAATTAAAATCAAGTGTATAATCACTGGTCTGTTCCTAGATTTACTCGTGTATACATCGTATTGTCAATATTACGCAACAATTATATACACAAGACCATTTTAATATCGTTTTATCTATGGTACATTTTAAATGTTGTTGAACGATTTTTTTTTTTATATAATTGCAAATTGGCAAACGATAAATGTAGATAGCTAGCAATTGAACGTGCGCGATACATTGGCAGTACAAACAAGCGCTAACCGGCGACGTATACATATTCATTGCCAATTATCACTCGCTATAATACTGTATTAAAATTAAATTGTACGATATCGAACTACGAGTGATTAAGAGAAAACATTTCACGGTATTTAATGATTTAAATAATACTCACCAATTGAAATATCATGATCATTTATCAACTGGGGCGGGTTCGACGCGTTTGTACAAATGTACCTGCGACTATTAGGTAACTTGTAGGTAGGTTTCCAGATCGCAATTTCGGGAAATGTTTATCTCTTAGGCTACTACCGTTTGTTTATTACATTATTCAATAAAGTAACAATTTATAGTTTAATAATTACTGATTTTTAAGTCAAAGTATGTTCTGTGGTCCCCATATCCGATATATGCGGTAGACAGATAAATTTTTCAAAAACTCTGCTCTCGCTATTCAGTAATATAGTAGTAGTAATATGAATGGTAATAATTATTAATCATCGATTCTTTTATCCCTACACTTTTCAATGCGAGTCGCCTATCAGAGTGAAGGTTAAGACCATAGGGTGCTACGCTGGCCCACTAGCGATTAGCGGGCTTCGAATGATTGCAACAGTTGATTCTTCGATTGTGTGATTTTGGTATGATGAGTAGTGAACACGAGACAGTATACAATAGCCTAACGTCACCTACTCACAGTAACATTTATAGGAGTTATCCGCGCACTACGGGGCCCGACGACTCAAATAGCGGGCAGTCATGTTCACGACCCCCTCACGTGTCATCTCGAAACATACGGACTACCCAGCTTGTTTAAAGTGAATCGAAAACAACATCGAAACATCTGCAATGATTGGATGTACTTACATACATATTATTTATACTCATTGCATATATACATATTTTTATTGACTTCCCTAAATTTGCTGCATATTAAAGCATCGTAAATTTGTAAGTGGGCTACAACTTGGTCATCATCAGCCCGTTTCAGTCCACTGCACGCTCGAGCGGTGTATAATTCAATGCGTTTAGAAAACATTTTCAATGAGTGTTTGAGAAAATATTGATTCACCGCCTCAACCAACTGAGTAGCAAAGTTTAATTGCGTTATGTTAAAAGTAGCAGGCGCTAGTTTTAAATAACATCAATACATATACCCGATAATAGTCTCTAAAGTGTACAGGTTTTATCACAATGGTTTCTTTCACCATTGCAGTAAGCGATATTTAATTTTTAAACGCACATTTTATATAACGAGGCGCTCGTCTAAGCTAGAACCCAGGTCTCTCGTTATGGAGACCGAATTAGTAACCAGTAACCTGTTAGGAACAGATAGAATTTTTGTAATTAAGGCGACACCGCGAGTTACTAAGTAACCTGCTCGACCCACCGCGTGCTTGGATATACCTAACTAAAGTTAAAATAACTCAGCAATCAACATGGCAGTCGACGCGAGCACGAGAGCCACGCGCGGGGCGCAACTTGTTCGATCGCTTTCATGTGTAATTACAAATTGATAACCGTTCAAACTTTCACGCGGCTCCCTAACTACGTTTGTAGCAAATAAGACACATATGAATAACCGTAGGAAAAAGTTATAAGATCTAAAAAATGTTCTCTGTCTACGTCATAGGGGAACCAATAGCATTTTGTTTCTTAATTCTGATTGTGATGCTTGACAAAATCTGGCATATTTTAATGTTAATTAGTAATGTATACTAGTTATGTACGAGTACGTAAAATACAGATCAGTCATTCACAACACCGAGACAAAATATCTATGTATAAACGATGACAGTATTTATATATTTCATATAAATTTAACCCTGACTTTAACTTCGAAACTGTTCTTACATTTAAAACAACCAATATGTATCTGTAATGGTTCAACATGTGACGACATAGAGCTTAAAAAGATATACACAAACAATATATAGCTACATAAATTGTTTATTAATGTGTCTACTTATCAGGTATTAAAAGAGTATGCTAAATGGTACAGGTTTAAGTATTCTTACTCATTTAATAAAAGAACATTGCTTTGACAACAAAAACAGTACAGTATTAAGCTTGTTAAATTAACCACGCTACACTTTTCGGTTAAATACATTATATATCAATAAATTTTTTATTAACCGTAAAACGCAAGGCGGGGCCAAAGATAATAATTGCAGTAAAATAATGGCTACATGCACGTCGAGGGACTAACAACGCCGGGATCGATTGCAATTCCGTATGAAAGCGCCTGCCAGGAACAATGTAGCAACAGGAGCATTTGTTAATTGCAAGCCGGTGAACACTAGCACTGGCGTTAATGCTTAATGAGAGTTGGGTAGTGAATTAAACAAAAGAACGAAAATATCAATACTATGGTTTTCGCATTAAAAATGATTTCTGCTACACTTTTGAAAAAAATTACACACAAAGAGCTATATTATCATTATACATATGTATCATCTCACCGCTCCCTCAACACAACTCATAATCTACAAAGTTTTTTTTACAGAAATGTCTGATGTGCTATTGAAAATATATGCATATTAGGAGTTATCTATTATAATTAGGACTTATTGCTGTTCTTTTTTCAGCTTCAAATATTTTTTTATTCAACGCAAATTATAGCCTCTTAGTCAGAAAAAAATGCCATAATAATAATGATTGTATAGAAGTGTGAGCGCTTCAGATTGCTCTTATGTAAGCACTTAGAGAACAGCAGGCCTCAGGCAGTTATGCTACAATGTTTGAACGTCATTAGCGCTAAGTTGACGCGTCCAGTGGCCACAGAACTGGTAGCCAATTAATAATGAGTAGTTGAATAATGAGTAGTCGAATAATGAGCGGTCGCATTAATAACCATTTCATTCTATTGAGTCCTTTAGAACTAGGACCCAGGAGCACGAATGATGTTCATGTAACACACGCGGACGGTATCGAAAACAAGTTGGTCTGTACCGATCACCGCGATCAGTTTGCAATCAAAGATCTGGCGACCGGCTGATCGGGGCACAGCGCCCTCTACACAGGAACAACTTAGTAGACATACGAGATACATAGATAATGCACGGTGAAATTCAAACAGTTATGTTACAAAATGGAGATACACTGTAAACCATGTCACCGTCAAATAAGAGTCAAAATAAGCTACCACAGAATTACATTTAACTAGAAACGGCATGCGGGCTGTGGTGTTACTAATTTCTGTTAGTTTTTTTAGAGAATAACATTTGTCTCCAATATCG
The DNA here is from genome assembly GCA_018245595.1 of Microceris scylla. Taxonomy (NCBI): domain Eukaryota; kingdom Metazoa; phylum Arthropoda; class Insecta; order Lepidoptera; family Hesperiidae; genus Microceris; species Microceris scylla. Next base: position 4,883 of record DWDT01004753.1, read on the forward strand.
CATTAATCATGACGAGTGAATACCTCTTAGTTTGGATTTGAAGATAAAAAAATAGTTAAGTAACTAAGTAGGTCATAGAGCTCAACGAAAGCAGTAAGCGTTGGTAACAAACAACGTGAAATATTCACCAACGAATACTCCGAGAATATTCCGAACCTCGAAGTTTTCGTAAAGTCAAGACACTTCAATAGAAGCTCATAAGTCCCATTTTGTTTATGCATATCTTGTCTATAACGTGCTCAAAAGTCAACAAGTCCCTTCTGTTTCATATCTTGTCTATGGTCCCTTCTCGTATAATTAAGATAAGTAGAGGTTGAGGAACTGGAACTATTCCTCGTGTCTACACACAATACTCTATTTGCCTTTGATAACGTCACGTCGTGGCGTCTCAGGTGACGCAGTAGCGAGAATCGGATGTACGATCGAGGAGCTCGCGCGCTTTTGTTCCTCACCTGTCTTATATTTCTCGGGCGATTATTGCCGTGACAACGGAGAATAAGACAATATACAATATAAACAGAACATATGAAGACATAAGCGATTTGTGAATCAAGTTGCTTCATCGTTATTTGCAATCATTTTATCATTCCACTGTTGGAGACGGTCCACTGGTCGTCTGCTTTTGGAATGAACAGTATTAAGGCCATTTAAGCTGCAGGCCAGTAGTTTCTGATGATTCTTTTATAGTTAATTGTACGATCCGTTACTTTGTGGAAATACATGGTTAATAAATAAAGCTAATATTATTTTACAATAAGCTGCAATTGCTAGTGTGCAGATTGTGGCAAATTGCGATTATTGGACTTCATTTGTCAGACGATGTCGTCCTTTGAAATTATTAGACTATACAGGCACACCCTCCGTCACTTACTCATAAACACGCGCCGCCTTAATATCGGTTAGATGAAATATACCTACGTATTAAAATTATAATTAGCCCAAATTATAGTGCATAATAAATATAATTCTGAACAAACTGTACAATAGACGGAAAGTCTGCGCCAACGAATAACCAATTATTCAGCGACTTACTAACGTGACCCCAGGCGGCGGTCAACGAACGTACCTGAAACAAGATAAATAGTCATTAGGCGTTGAATCATTACATCATCAGCTTGTTTCAGTCCACTGCTGGACATAGGCCACTCCAAGGCGATTCGCCCATTATCCCCACACTGAGCAAGTTCGATGAGGATCGCACAGCACAACTTCTCTTTGTTGGCAATCCACTGTCAATCAATAGATTGCACATACTAAAAATACAGACCTTGTAATTTTTAAACCCACAACTATAATAGGTCACACATTTCAAATTTATTGTTAATATAAAAAGCCCAACTACCACACGACCATCATCGATATCAAACTAAGCAAAACCTGTACCATGGTTACCGGATAACTGGTAAACATACGTATACAGATTAAACACTCGTGCTCATAACACAATCCATGTCGGTAGAATAAGAGTCTGATACAAAATCAAAAACAATAGATGAACAGAATGAAGAAGATCGACCAAGGGAGAACCATCATACGTCCTGCTGCCATTATAAAATATTACGAATAACAAAATAGTAGCGGGCAAGCGTACATCAGATATGACGTTAAGCGATTTTAAATCGATACACATTTTTAAACGAACTGAGATATCGAAGCGTTTTGGCTTGTTCCGAAACAAGCGCATAAAGACCGCCATTTTGTTACTAGACTTGTAGATTTGGAAGTATTGTTTCTAAGTTGGAACGGATTTAATTCACAATATTATTCTTTTCAAAAACGTGCCTTTTAAGTGTTTTCCCTGTCCATTGTATGACCACTTCGATCTGGACAAATTGTATTAATAATCCTATTATTAACATTGTCTTAAAAATATTATTTTGACTTTATTTATAAAAAAATTACAAGTAAACAATCAAAGAAAATTCGTGATTTTTAGAACATTATTAATAGGTACTAGAAAACGTGCGGAAGAATTTAAAAGTAGGAGGTACATTAACACACAACATTAATGTCTGAGTTGTATTGTATATGACGTCAATACGGCCTCAACGATCGGTTATGAAGATTACACAATCTTCGAAGCTTTCAAACGCAGTTCAAACATTATTAAACAAGTTGAAGCTAGCGCAGATATAGAAATACGATTGGAAATTGATTCGTTCGCAAGCTCTCCGTTCCAACTTTAAAGCTCGCAGTGCCAAAAGCGGAAAATTGAATTACAGACAAGTTGGCGATGCAAGGAAACATTTTTGGCAGATGATATTTGATATCCATCCATTTCGATCCACTGCGCACGGATATATTGACACAAGCCTGGCGGGTTATTGTGTTATTACGATAAAACATTATTTACACACTACAATATTGATGACAAACACAGTATTTTCCTGGCTCCCATGTGAGTCTTGCATGTTCTATTTACAGTCTATTTCATTAACGGTTTTTAATTTATCAATAGGCTACAATTTCACCAAAATGAAAGCGAGATTTAGCCGAGGCTGAAGCACGTTTGCCTACAAAGTGCATATTCATTCTTGTCTTGAATAATTCCAGGTTATACGAATCAGAAAAAAAAGTTTCCCGCAGAGAGTTTCTATCTTTCACGGGCTGTATGTCACCGTATGTTTTCAAATACATACAACTAATGTAATATCATATTTTAAAGGTTTGTTATATAGACGTTAGAATCGACGTTAGACCTTGGAATAAAACCATCAAAGTGATCATCGTGCACAAAATGCATAAATGGCGAACGATAAAAAACTAATTGATTTTCAACTTGTGTGGAAATGAAAGCGTAATAACATGTAATAAATGACATGAGCAATGAACGTGCGAAGACAGTGTGGATAGGAATACAGAGGGAAAATGAAGCCAATGGAATAAATAACTTTTGCTGCCGAGCTAATAAAAATGTGTCATTTTTATTATTTTTTTATCATCCAGAAAAATTAATGGTTTGTAATGAAATACGCTCGCTTCTCTTTGGTACAAAGATTATTATTATATGTAGTTCGTCCGTCTTTTCAAATTTTTATTTCCTTTCTTTATCCACAGCATGGACATCTGAACTGAAAACTTTCACAATTCTATTGATCTTCTAAAAAACTTTTGCCACGTTGTACAGTGAGACGAGGTTTATTAAATAAAAGGTAACATCACACCTGTAATAGCCGAAGGAGTACACAGAGGAGTGTAGTACACTCCCACGTTTCACCAGTTACGTTAACGTTCCATAGAATAGGTAGTGAGCCTATTGTTATACACCGGGCACAGATCCAGACTCTGAGTCACTAGTAGAAATTCTAAATTAGAAAAATCCTAAAGAAAAGAAGTCTAACTAAAGGCAGGTACTATGTGAAACGTTTTTGTAATCACTTCCTGTCTCGTTCTCTTTTTTATTGCGAGTCTACTTATATAATAGTAAATAATCATTATTCTGAATCCACCAGAATTGTATCTTACCTCGACTGCATATATACCTTCGCTTGGTCCGTTTCGCAAATAACAATAACAAATGCTCCACCTGTCCACTACAAGACGGTTGAACAACGTAATATATCTTCCGGGTACATAAGCACCCCGAGGAAATCTCAACTCTATCGCGGCCAGTACGAAGGTTGACTATAGTTTGGAAATGTGAAAAAGTTTTAAAAATAAGAATATGGGCTAAAGAACATTTTAGAGCGCAATTTCGTGGAGCTCTCTTCATTTCATGCCGTTTTATGCGGAGAGTCCACAGCGGGCGTAATTAACACTCTGCCGCCGGAGGTGGGCCGAATGGACCCTTTGATGAATAGATTTCTGACGGCGTAGTCGCGGAATAAATTTGCAAAAAACTGCGTATGCAGATTGAGGTTTCCAAATTGTACGCGCTTTTAAATTAAGCAATATTAATATATTTTATTTCTTGGCGTACTTTAGAGGGTCCTATAAATTTTACAATACAAATAACCTAAGTCGAAAGTCAAAATCATTTTACAACAAACCCGGCAGATTCGCTTCTCATACTATTTAAATTAAAAAGACAAGCTATTATAGTAGCGGTAATAGCAAAATACTTGAAACTATGGTTGCTAGGGCGACTGCCGATCGGGAGGTCCTGAGTTCAAGTCCCGGGTCGGATACGATTCAATTTTTCTAATTTAGAATTTCTAGTAGTGTTTCGGAGTTTCGATTTGTTCCCGGTGTACAGCAATGGACTCACCACCTATCTATATGACGTAAACGTAACTGGTGAAACGTGGGAGTGTACTGTAGTACTCCTCTGCCTACCCCTTCGGGGATTAGAGGCGTGACCTTACGCTTACGTAAATGCTTAATTGTATGTGTTTTGATAAAACTACAAGGTACACATTTTTGTATATTGTACAGAAAAGAACACTTTCAAATGCAGGTAACTAACTGGGCAGGTAAAACGTCACAATAAATATCTACAACCTAGATTACTTGGAGCTAGACGCAGTAACGTAACTCACCGGCGATAATATCACACAGATAAGTAGCTCGCCTTCAGTCCTTTTCACTCAACAAGAAAGACACGCAACAGAAAGAGCCCACGATATTTGCACCATTGTTTCCGCTAAAGTGGTATTTCGGCTGGGCAACGTTGGAACCATATTTGACCTTTCTTGTTTTATTATAGCAGCTAAATAACTCGGCGCCTACGTTACGGTTTAAAGGGGTGTATCTGTTGAGATAATTGACAGCGATATGAACAGTAATACAGCCAATGTTTCTGTACGGCGAAATTGTATGTAGAGAAAACATTATCTCGATAAATGTACCTATACGCATTTGAAATTTATACATTTGGTTTCTTTAACTGAACGTGGAAAATGGAAAATCTTTGCCGTCGATGAGCTATCGGAGTGTTGGAGAAAATCGATTGCACATGTGAGTTTTAGACTTTTAGTGTATTTGAAGGCAGTTTCTGTCATTGTCTAACGTCTGGCGACTAAGTATTCTTGCAGTTACAGGTGTAGATTGTATCCGAATAAGGAAAGTGTATAAATACAAATGCAATGTAGTAAAAACATTGCCGAAATCAGTAATATTGATGTATCAGATTTAAAAAATAATTTTACAGGGATAATAACAATGTTACGTATCAGCGCTACATACATCATTAACTGAACATACAACTTGTGTCACTGCATACAATCAAAGCAATCAGTGTGCAGGGGGTTCAGTGATACCGTAATAATAAAAGCAAGATAAAATGTCTTTGAATTTAAAAACATACAATTAATATTAAATAATATTAATGATATGATAACGCTATGGCTCACATTTGGTCGCTGTTTCCAAGTAACAACGACATGTGCGCCGAGCCGCGCTCATGTTTGCTGATCGCGAACTACGAGCGCTGTGTGTGTGCATTGTAAACAATCACTTATTGCGAACCGTCACAACGCTTTAAATTTACTTCGTGACGCAAATTTTAAGTAAACACAGTTTTTACCATTCTCCTGTTAACGTTTGTAGATATTGTTAACGTTTGTATCGATAGGCCTACCTACACATGAAATTCATTTAGAAATTTATTGTGTATCGAAAGTGTATTGCATTGAATATGTTTTGTGATTGACATACAAATATTGAATATTCTATAAAGTTATTCATTTTATCTGCTTTGTAAGTGGTTATTAATAAAATATTTCTCAAGGCGAAAAGAAATTGCTGTGTGGAGTGTCTTTGAAAGCTTCAGATATTTTCTCTATTTTACAGAGGTTACTCCGAAATAGAAATTTGTTTTGAGAACTATGAAAGTTAATTATCGATATTCAGGTTTCAGGCTACAGTTCTATACAAATTAATGCACTAGGGTTCGTTCACCAGTCCCTGTAGCTCGGGACCAGAATTCGAGCTACGGTATCTCCTGCCTGTCGTAAAAGGCGACTAAAAGGAGGAGTGGGAGCTCTAACCGTTCAGGCAACGACATGTGTGGCAGACGACAACATGTGTGGCCGCATATTGTCGTAATAATCGGTAGGCACGGAAGATGACATTATGCGTCTTCCCGGTGTAGGGCCCGGAGGGGCGACACGCTAGGAGGGCACCGGTGCGTTCCGCCGGAGATC
>DWDT01004754.1:0-10964 GCA_018245595.1 Microceris scylla
CTGGTGAAACGTGGGAGTGTTCTGCATTCCTCTGCCTACCTCTTCGGGGATTACAGGCGTGAAGTTACGTTTTTTTTGTATGTACAATTTATGTCGTTGTTAAGAGTATTTCATCATCATCATCGTTATCATCAACTTTTTATCTTATTACTGATCAACTCAAGTCTCCTCTCAGACCGAGAACGTCAAACAAACAACCAGCCCCGCTAGCCGAGTACAGGATGGTAAACAAAGCGTTTTTACTGCCCTGAAAATTAAGCGCAAATTTTCTCTATCTAAAAAACAGGATACAGTGTTATTTAAATTCTCCAACTTCGCCTTATCTGAGCGCGTTGTGGCCCTCAGGACCCTTATAAAGTTATACGGTCCGCGACCAGCAAATACGACTTCCTATAACCATTGTCTTCCGACCACAACTCGAAGGGTTGTAAAGACGAAAAATTAACACGTTCCCGATGTTCCACACTGTAGCCTGTTTTTTCCTGTCTCATAGATACGCTTTCCGATTTAGCTTCCGAATGATTTGGTTTTGGTGATCTGATGTGAGCCTCTTAGCCCATAGCCCTCTGCATACAATCACAATTAAAACTTCAAGGTTTTTTCGTTTCTATGATAAGTCTATTTTATCATTTACATTAAGTTTAAATAAATTTTGTATATATGTAATGTAAAGCCAAAGTAATGTTCAATGAACATGTCATCCCGGAACCGATTTCTATTAATGGGTTCCCTCTCGAGGTTCTTGAGGAGTATGTCTACCTCGGGCAAATTTTGCAGTTGGATAGAAACATCTTCGAGAGGGAGGCTTGTAGAAGAATACAGCTTGGCTGGGTGGCATATAGAAAACTTCGTCAAGTCTTTTCGTCACCCATACCAAAATGCCTAAAGACAAAAGTCTTTAACGAATGCGTCCTATCTATTATGACCTATGGAGTCGAGACGTGGACGCTGACGGTACAACTGGTCCAAAGATTTAAGGTCGCTCAGCGAGTAATGGTAAGGGCTATGCTCGGCGTCTCTCTGAAGGATCGCATCAGAAATTAGACGATCCGACAGAGAAAAAAAGTTATCGACATAGTTCACAGAAACGATAGTCGCTGGAGCAGACGTTTTCTGCAGTAGAGACCGCGGCTTGACAAACATAGTGTAAGACACCCTCCAGCTAGGTGAAGTGACGATATACGCAAAGTGGCTCTCAGTGGGTGGATGCAAAGAGCTAAAGAGTTGACTGATAATGATGAATGAAGATGTTAAAATAATTTGCAACTCCAGATAAAACCTGGTGTCTAGACCGCGCAGTATATAAAATTATCGGTAAGATTTTTCTGGTAAAGCAACATTCTATGTCCAGCAATGGACTGAGACGGGCCGGTGATGATGATGATGATGATGAAAGCAAGATTCTACTTTGTAAGATATAAGTGGGTTGAAAGAAGTCTCTCCTGAATTACATCGCCTGGCCGTGATGTGCCTATCACATATTCCATTTCGCCCGTAGCGAAAGGTAATATTGCTTCCTCTGCCTAACATCGGACAGAATGTTCTACATGCATATGAAACCTGTACATATTTAATGAATGCATGGCTAAAGGGATGAATGATTGAATTCTTGAAAAATCAATTACCTATCATTGAATCGTTTATACATTCTTTAAACACATAAAAGAAAAAAAAACAGAATGAGTAATATAAAACACGATAGGAAAAAAACATATGTATGTATAATATACATAGATAGAATTAAATTAGGTAGCTTTGTCTCATCGGGACGAAAGAAAAATGAGTATTAACGTCGGCCGACCGTGAAGGTGCCCGACTGCAAATCGAACTAGAATCGTCTGCTGATTAAACCGGTGACCCTTGAAATAAAAAAAAAACTAGTTGTTGCTGTTTTCATATCTGTAAATAAATATTTCGTTACTCGGACTTACAAACTTTAGTATCGCGAAATTTATATACTTTGACTTACAGTTAGCAAAAATTCTTATCAACATTGTAATGTTATAACTTTTTTACTGTATTGTAAATGCAAAATATTCTGTTTCATTCCGCTGCAGACTATAATAAACAAGGTGCATTTCATCATATTATTTCCATCTAGAAATCTCGTCCTGAATATTCCGATATCAGTGGAGCGCAAACTTTTAAATTGCGTCTACGTATACCGGGCATGTTTTTTTTTATAATCCACGGTGGAAAATAATGGAATCTGTAAATTTATTTTTAAAACCATAGGCGGGTATTATAATTATAATTGTATTTTGAATTTTGGGAAAAAATTTACAAGAAATTGGTGCTCTCTGCGGACCCCTTAGGATATTTAGTGTGGCAATATAATAATTAAACACGAAATGTTACGTTGTTATATTATATGGAATAATTCATTGCAATTATGCGTAGCGTTATGCGAAAATTATTGTCTTTGTGTGTGTGTCTGTTTCTATGTTTGTATGCACGAACGCGCGCGCGTGTGTGTTTGTCACTATTTTTATTGTCAATGTTTTAGAGAGTTTAGAAAAAACAGGTCGTGTTCGAGATGTACTTATACTAATAGCGTGGTAATACATTGTTAATTACGCATGTAGACCTTGATGGCGGACGAATTAATCAGGATGGCTCTCCGCTACATCCAAGCCAAGGCTGTTTGACCTACATTGTTCCCAGGCCGTTGTTCTGTAGTATTTTCTCTATAGTAATTCTTTTTTGTGTTTACATTACCTGTTTCGTTTTGTCGCTGCAAAGATACAACATTTTATGGCTTGTGTTTACGGAGGATTATGTTAATATATTGTTATTAATAATGTCATGGGTATAAAGAGAGGATTAATGTAGGAGTGCGGCAAATCAAGGATAAAGATATTTGGCACACGGTGCGCTCTACCTACCCCTCGAGGGACCTGGTGTGACGATATCGTAATAATAACGATAATGTATTAGGATCTATCATCTAAAACTAAGCAGAGCTTGTATTATTGTAACGAGACTACCGATAAACTACATGATATGTATTATGAAGATCAACACATGTATATGTATATGTATAACATGTTTTACCTCGAAACACGTGACTCGAAACTCGAGACTCGAAACGCGTGTGTATGTGTTCTCAAGCGTTCGAGCACGCTCATTACGAAAATATATATTTTAATTGAGAATCGAACCCATTTCCCTCCAACCCCAATAAGCAACCATGGTCACTAACCATTGAACCAACAGACCAAACATATATGCATAACGAAATTTGAGTATAATATGTAAATGCTTTCGTTTCATGTTTATTAAACGATCATAATTTTAACATTAACTCACTTTTTCTTACCGTACATTTTCAGCGCCAAAATTTGTTTGATAGATAATACCAGTAAGCATTACTGAGACTGCCTTTCGTTTATGCCACTATGCAGTTTTGCAAAGGCAATTCGTGTGAAATATAATGTCTGTGAGCATACAAAGTAACACCATCCCTCCTGCAGGGCGAGTAATGTGGTATCCAGACACTGCGATATACCCGGCGTAATATGTCATCTCAATCTATGCATAGGTGTTCTTTGTCATTCATTCATTAGCCAGTTACAACATTCTGGATATGTTGCGTGCTTTCTAAAGTCCATGCTGCAAGTGGCGTCCCGCGAGGCGTTAATCCAGTTAACGCGAACACTTGGCTGTTAATGACAGCTCATTGTGCCATTAAGTCTTAATGGCCATTAATAACAATAATGCTCGTTTTGTTTTGTGGGTTAATAGATCGGAAGGGCTTAATGTGCTGAGCTGCTGTCTCTGTCGATTTGTGCGAGTTAGTGAGAGATGAATGTAATGCAGTGATGTAAACGGCACATATTCTTCAAGCCCGAATGTATGTTTGACAATAGACGTATTCGTCAGGTGTGGATTAAAAAATCTTGACATATTTGATGTTATATTATATGTAGTATTTATCGCAAATCAATGATCAGTAAGGTAAGTTAAATATAATTTTGGCGAAGAATTTCGTGAAAGGCTCGCGAAAAGTGTTCCGCTTTTAACTACAACGTAGAATATTTCACGGTGGCGTTCATATTTTGTGAATGTAAGAATTACTGTTAGATTTAGGTACCTGGCTGGGCTCCAAGTATTCTAAATCGGACACCGCTTTGCAAGTCTAAGCCACAGATTATGACACCGAGCGTTTTGGTCCAGCACTCTTTAGATAACATACATTTTAACTTTAATCTAAATGTTATAATAATATACAGGCGTATTCTGCACTTGGGGTGGTCGCCTACAGCAACGTTTTGCAGTGATTCAGTAGCGATACAGCCACACGACCACCGCGATAGTTTCGCGATGCTGTCACGGGTCATGTACCTGAGCCCATGCGCCACTTAATTGTATTGCAACCACCGCGTTACAGCATCGATACTACCGTTAAAAGCCACGTTGCGTTGTCTTAAATAATGGCTCGTTAGGAGGCTTCAAGTAGCAATGTTGAATCGCGTCTGTCAGCGTTGCAGATCCGACGAAAGACCATAAGTAGCGATACAATAGCGCGTTTACGAAACGCGTTATTGTATCGCTGCAAAAAGTCGCCGTGGACGAGCTCAGTTTTAAATACTGTTTATCGTCAAATATTTAAATCCAAATGGAACCAGGGAACACCATGACAGGAAACTGAAGATCTACATAAAATACATTACACTTATAGATACGCTGCTGATTTTAAAGATTGACTTGTTAGAAAAGTAATTGGTATCAAGTGTATTAGAGAAGATCAAAAGATAGAATGGCAGATCATGGTAGATCTAGCCCAAAAACCTCGACATAAATATTTGCCTCGGTTGTTCATTTATGTTCATGGCCGGTCGAATTCGTAAGAAATCCATCTTAAAACTAACATTTCAATTAAGAAAGAGTAAAAATCCAGTCTAAAAGACCAGAATAAAATCTGTACAGCCCCAATTACAGGTCTGGCTCTAGTCTGGGGTTAAGAATAAATACGCGCCGGCGGGGGTGTTTCCTTATCAGCGAGATTGGTTACAAATTGCTATGGGATTTGCATTGTATGGCTATTGTTGGGGTTTGCTGAGATTATACACATAATTGTATATAATAAAAAAGTGAAATATTTCTATGTGTGCATCCCCCGAGGCTTGCTCAAGGCAAAGTAAACGAACCAATAATACTTTGTCTGTCTGTTCAGACTGTCGACAATTACTCGGCTGATTTTCAGACAATCATATCAAGGGAGAACGACTAAGTAATTGAATTTATGAATTTATTATGTAAGTTTGCGAAATTAGAAGCGTCAGTGAAAGGTCGGTAAGAATAAAACTTTTCTGAGGTATGTAGGTATAGGTATGTAAGTATGTCGGACATATCTATTTCATTTCTGATAGCTAAATAATTATTTCACACAGAATAATTATTTCACACAGAATACTATAAATGTCAACTCACTAAAAGGAATATTGTACAAAAACAAATTAATAATTGTATACTTCCTTTCATGAGTCTCCTGAGGTTTCATATTCTGAAACAGCGCTTTTCAGGCTTGCTCTTCAATAATAATATTAATAATGTCTTGGGACATACATATGACCACATATGATTTTAAAGTTAGCCAAAGAGAGCCTATAAACTAAAACCATAATCAAAACAAATAACTGGGTTCATTATACACATTTGCTACGATCCAGTAGACAGGTTCACTAAACACAGATCCAACAGGTTGGTTTTTAGTATATGTACATACATAGTTAGACACATGACATTGTCAGGACATTTAACTCCACCCCTGGACAGAGGCGGACAGAGTATTTCGGCCTACACAGATCTGCTAATTAATTAATCGGCGCCTGATTTAGTCGTTTCTTACGACACCCTGGTATCCCGGCATGGGGTCGGTAATTATGCTTAGTTAAGAATGCAACGTATTTTAAAATTATGATTATGTACTTATTTCAAGCCTTATGTGACTGCCTCGTTGGTCGAGTGTCGGGTACTGTTGAGATTATAATATAGATTTTTTAGTGGTTACTCGGAGTCTGCATCTGCGTCCGGTGTATGACAATAGGCTCACCAGATATTCCATGGGACGCACACGTACCTGATGAAACGTGGGAGTATACTACACTCCTCTGCCTACCCCTTCGGGGATTACAGGCCTAAAGTTACGTTTTTATATTACAAGGACAAAAGTTTCCTGTTTCACTTAATTCCGAAGCTGCAGAGTGTAGAGAAAAGACACATAACCGTTCTCGCGACCCTGTTCCAATTAGCCAAAATGACGTAAAAAATTAACGAATCCCCCAGTACAGTAGTGCAGTAACATTACGGCAGTTCTAATTATAGTGGCAACACGCTAATTTGTGAAGTAAGGTTTCTAATTGGGAGACCTAGATCCAACTTCTTGAATGGCAGAAATAACGTACATTCCCTACAAATTTTGTCCTCTATGATATTTTTTTTAAGAAATGTCTGTGGGCACTTTTTTAAATTCTTAAACAGTAACAGTTTTCGTGGCTTTGTTTATATACAAAGTTATTTATATAAGGGATATGAGGAATGTTAAGTCTTCGAAACCATTATTCTTATATGAAGGGGGTGGTGATGAATGAAAATAGGCAAGTCCGGTTAGAAATATTTGGCATTTAATTCTTCGTCTAATTTCTGTTGATTGGAAATGACAACATAAGAATATTTTTTCGTAAATATGTATATTCTACCAAGCAATATCAATTCTTATTCACGAGAGCATATCGTAATCAGTGAGAATTGATTCATTTAACCCTATTTAACTACAATGTAGAGACTGGTATACTTTGGATTAGTATGGATATACCTCCCTTTACATGGCATCAGATATGTTTATAAATAAATATTAATTGTAGAAACATACTATGATTATTAACTTATTTTTCTTTTCGTTCATCCTCTCATCCATTTTTTATTCTTGGGCACCATCCTAATTTAAGGAGTACCAGAGAATACTTGATGCCTAACGCATTCCTTTATAGTCAACTCTGACTGATGTAGAGAACATTTTCTAGACTCATACTTTACGAGGGTAATCAAATAAATGTTATGCTTGAATGTTCTCATTATTATATTTATATAAAATATCTAAATACGATCCTCTCCACCCGGAAAGAGAATTGAGGTGACGTAATAAAAATAAGGAGGCGTATCCACATTAAACCAACTGTAACATAAACCTTCAATGAAAACGGCCAATAAGCGAGTAACCTTTGCTTAACGAAAGAGCCCTTACTGAGCCCCGTACAGTACTTCAATTGATAGGCAGACAGACAGGCATTGTTTTCACTGTGCATTGTACGTCACATGCATCCATTATGCTTTTTAGAACGCTGTACGATACTTCTTCTGCCGTATTGAATGTATCTGCCAACTCTTACTAGGCTACTATAGGCCATAGGCTCTAATCATAATGGCAGATTATGATATTTTAACCCTTATTCTGTATCTTAAGAATCCGGTAAAAGATCATAAAATAGTCTCAATTTCGAAACAGTTTGCAATGGTTGTTCTTTATAACGACTGGAAATCATAACGTCTTGGACAATTACAGTGTTACATGTGTAGCTGAAGCATACAATTTATGGCACTTGTTTACTCCTGTCAAAAGGTTCTATGTATATCGAAACTTATGTTTTATTACACTGTCTTTCTTTTGTACTACTGTCTCTGCATATACCAAGTATATAATAATATCTTGCATTATTCCATTCAATTCCTTATTACCAACATATTCATAGCTGAATATCTAACTGAAAATTAAATATAAACCTTTAGCAATGATGTTTATTGCTATCAGTTCCCGGGAGGGTTGCGCAAGGGTGATATTGGGGTAAATATGTCACGTTTGATCTTTGCGAATATCATTGATTGTAAGATTGGAATCGTCAAAGGTACCGTTTGCGTCACACGATATTTGCCAACTTGATCATGGATGTAATATGTGAAGTAAATTGGAGAATAGATAAATAGGACGTGCAAATACGAGGAATGAGAGAGATGGATATATAAAAAGGTGGAGTTACCCTGAAGCGTTAGGACATTAGCTTCAGTTGGCGACAATAACATAATTTATACTAGTCTTAATAAGATTTTTAGCATGTTTGATTTTAATCGTGAATATAAAGCCAAAACACCATAAGCATAGTGGTAATTTTAATAACACGCTGGCCGTCTACATACGTGTGAAGTAGTGGCAATCATTTCAGTCCTCAAGAGTTGCAACGTGTCCGTGACCAGCTTCGAATATGACGTAAAACTAACAGTATTCATACTGAGTAGATTAATGTTACTACAGTTCAATTCCTACAGTCCTATTCACAATTTACAATACTCCCGTTAACAAAGAATACTAAGTATATAAAATAAAATCCAATATTTTATTTGGGGTGTAACGGTCACTCATCTTATGTCACAAGAAAAAGTTTTTATTACATTTTTGCCACAATATCAAAATGTTATCGCTTTAGCCATATATCAAGCTTTTTGTTTATATTAGTTTAAAAAGTTACGAAATTGCTAGTGACAAAGCGAACATGCACGAATTACTACACGACTGGTTTGTTTTTTATATCTTATTTCTCGAGATTAATGAAATATTCCCGCTGTAGGCCTGAAATTACAGTCGGGTTACATTACAAGAAAGAGGGTGGTTCAGTGTACTTACTACGTTATTCCCTCATATATTACGTGTGCAGGGCAAGTCAGGAGTTGTAGCGGTTTCAAAAAATATATATTTTTTAATTTTAAAAACATCAGCTAAAAAGCTTTTTTCCAAAATTTTACTTACTCGAACCAACAATAATAATACACTAATACACGCAAGGACGTATAACATAACCGATGAATCGAACGGGATTCTTAACTCCTCTGCCTAATCCTTCGGAGTATTACATGCGTGATGTCATATCATATATTTATTCCGATATCACATTTCAATAAAACACGCCTCAGAGTCACCCATAATGTTCTCTACGTTTGCTTAACGTTCTCTGAGTATGAATTGAAATTTTTAAATTGGCATTTCGACAGCTTACTAGACTAATATAAATATAATATCTTATACCATAACTATAACACCGAAACCAATACTGATGTAAATATCTTATAAAAAGTCGTACACTTTTTTGTGTTCCCGAACACGATCAAAATACAACGATAGCTGTACAACGATAACCGGGCACCTGATAAACTAACATATAAACGAGTAGTTTTACTGTTAAATGTGTCGTGAGTGTATAGACACATGATTATTTATGTACCGGATTACCTCACGTCCGTTTTTCGGAATGGCCCGACTAGCTTTTACATACGAGTGTATATGTAGATTTTGACTTAGATAATTTCAATTTCAAATCCAGACAAAGCACAAATACGCACACTTAAAAAAACGTAACTTCACGTCTGTAATCCCTGCACGCACACTTATTGTTCAAAACTTTGTCCTGAAAAGAATTGGAACCCACAACCAGACAAACATAAAACCGGTCAAGGTTAATCAAAAATCCAATGCCATTATTCGTAAGTCTGACGTCTTCCACCATGGAACCACCGGCTTCTAATGTACCATTCGGCACAATTACACACGGAAGATTGCAAGCGGGCCGCACTCATGTCCAAATTGCTCCCGCATCGTCTGCGACGAGTACAGTCTTATTGAAATTCATGGTCCTAATGGCTATATCTTATTCTTTGCAATATTGGCTCGTACCTAATTGCGATTTCATTTTAGCGCGATTTGGTGACAGTGCATCTTAGGATCCGCTATAGATGTTTCAACAGTGTCTTTGGGGCGGATACCACGTTGGACTCTATAGGATAAGACGAATAAACGATTCGTACTGTACTGTTATAACGTATTTACACAAAAAAATATGTAATGTCGTTTCTGTTTAGCTATTTAATCGGTTTTTTTTTACCTTTTATACTTCATCGTCCTTATCATTATTATCATTAAAAAATTAATGATCTGAAAATCTTTAAACATCATCATCACCAAGCGTTATATCGTTCCATTGTTGAATACAGGTCTGCTCTCGGAGTGAGAACGAATAAGCCCATTATAGGCTACGATTACCAAGTGTGGGATGGCAGAATTCACATGCCTTGAAGAACATTATGTAAAACCCTGAAGCGCGCTGATTTCCTCGGGAAGTTTTCCTTCATCGATACCTTTAAATACCTTCAGATACCTTCAAATGATAACTAAAAAGTTCTCAGTAACAGAATCTTTCATTCAAATTTTTAACTAATATCTTGGTAACTTTATCCCTCTACATTTCTCGCATCTGTTTCCAAACCGACCGCTCCGATAGACGACCAGTGGCAAACCGAAAAAAGTTCCACTTATATTGAAGTGGTCCAACTTCTCATTCGGCATTCTGAACAAAACCGCAGTTACTACTTTCAACCACAAAAACTGTTTTCTACATACATATATGTATGTATTCATATCATACTACACTATCGTTTTTATTTGCACGTCTGTACCGACAATTTTTATTTATATGAAAGTACTTTTAATGTCTGACAAAGAAATTTATTCGCATTTTTTATTAGTTGATGGATGAAATATAAATAATATTAGCTAATAATAATACAACAGATGTCTAGCGGTGACTAAAATTCTACTGTAGCTTATAATTTGTTTTAATTTCAACGTTTGGGGTTTTTATGTCAACGAATAGTTATGCTTCTATAAATCTCTACTCTGTGCTACTGTTTTTCCACAGACTATTCTGAGACTAATATTGACAATATGAATTCAAACAAGACATAAAGTTTTATCTTTCTACGTTTCTTGACCAAGTTCATACTCCATGCGCACAATATTTTTAAAAGAGGGTGCACAAGATTCTCTTTATATATTACTATACCTAAATACATAGATAAAAGGGGTGTAAGGGGTTCCATCTACTATATCAGGAGCTCAAGTCAACCTCACCTGCACGTGG
>DWDT01004755.1:0-10963 GCA_018245595.1 Microceris scylla
GCTGCGCTATACCGCAATCAGCCGGTCGCCAGAGCCTCGTCTGTTATAGCAGGGTGCACCACGTGCAGGTGAGGTTGCCTTGGGCTTCTGAGATGGTGGTTGGAACCCCTTACACCCTAAAGAATATAAAGATCTAATACACTAACTGAGACAAACACTAACGTTTTGCTACTCTTGAAGACTTTAAATTAAATGCTTGGAGTTTGTCTTCTACCGCTAACATTAAAAAGCTATAATATTTAGCAGTGGGAATAAATATAATTACGAGTAGGTTCATCCTATAATTCCACTAGTTCCACTAATTTACAATCATGACGTGGTTTGCAATGAAATTCTAAAAATTTGCGTGGGAGATTTTTAATTCACTTAAATGTATGAGTTAGGGTAAATTTTGTATGCGTTCATTTTTAACTTATGCATAGCGTTTTGAAATTAGTATAATAAACGATAAAGTAATTGAAGGTTTCTGCATTATTTTCCACGAACAACATGATGGGAAGGGATTGAATTACATACAGAATGAAAGGAGCAACAGCCATTCGAGTAAACGGCGAAATAATGTTGTAGATCGTATTCATGTACGCTTTGATCCAACATTCGTCTAAAAATAAGCAAAAAAAGACCAATATAATATCACGTTTTGAATGTCGGTATGACGTGTTATTTATGTGTAAGATTCGAGTCCAGTCCAACTATTTGCGTATCCAAATGACGAACATCATTCGAATATGATGTTCGAGCAAAGATTCAGAGTTACCGTGGTGATATCTTAAATTTGTACGTCTAAATATAATGTAAAAATGTTTCATGAGGCCGGTTCAGATTACGTAGAAATGCGTCGTAATTGAAGTTAAATTATATACAATGCTATAAATGTCAGTATTGCCCGACCATAGTTTGGGCTCAATTTAGATTTCCGCTCACATGTTGATGAACGAAAACAATTAACTAATGAAAACGCAAAGCAGAGAAAATAATATACAACAGAGTCCAAAAAATAAAATGATGTTACTATCGATTATTTAATATAATCGTGATAACTGACAAACAAATACAACGCTCCAAAACGCAACGGCAACGTATAAAATCTGTAAAAAAGTTTTCGGTTAATAAACTATGTGGTACTCGGCACAATTGTTCTTTAATATAGAATTACTTCGAAAAGCTTGAAACGTTTCACGAGTTTAATTTTCATTTAATAACTATAGGTATGACTAAAGCATTTGCCAGAACCAGATACATAAATACATCACATGTACAGTATTAATTAAACACGCGGTATTAATTAAATTTTAGACTGAAAATCTCATTAGGTACATCTCCATCCGCCACTTAAAGGAAATTATTAGCTTTTCTGAAGTATACACTTGAAAAACACTGCTTTCAACTCAGATATACATAAGTGCGGAGTATATTTATAAACCCACGAATATTTTCAAAGTGGACTTATTTTCGGCAGAGGTTCTTGACATAGAAACAACATTGACGCTGGACAGTTTGAGAGGACGTTATAAATTAAAACGTATACCTACTCTTTTGATTTGTACGATATTAAAAATATCTAAATGATGAGTTGGTGAAGATGTATCTTAAAGCACGGATTAGGAATGCATTGTTATGTTTTAGGCACACAATCATTTTAATCAGTTATTTTTGGTGTTGTTCTAAAATTGTTATTGATAAGCATAACCTACAAGCTCGAAGGTACGAGAGATTATTTTACCGTAGAATCAACTTAGTTTACAATTGTTTAACGCTTCTATAACAAATACTGAATCTCATATATTAGCGGTGGAAAGACAGCTGAAAACATCCGCTTGTCATAATTATAATATTTCAGATTTTTCATGACAATCTGTCGATGTCGCTGACGTTCACGCCGAATGATTTATTATGGCAAAAAATTTTGCCTCAGATTTTTCTTAGTCACCTCAAAATAAGCCACAAATAATTCCGACATACGAGATGTGTCATATATCTAAATGATTGTTCCAATGGATTCTTGATTATTAGTCACACTTTAAAGTTGGCATACAAAACTTTGTTGTTTGTAAGGTTCTCGAACTATCGTGTATTCTATTAATGCATATAATTTTTTTTATGTAATACTATGCATATACATACACACAGGTTGTCGGTAAAACGAAACGTTTGCGCCGAAAATGTTACACTACGTACCATGAAACAGATACAGGAGATACAGATTAGATACAGAGGCCAGGTGAGTGAATAGCTACCTGCTTCGAAAAGTATCCCTTCAAACAAAAACTGTTTAGTCTATCCGTTAAATGTTGATTTTCGTTGTCTTCCGTTACCGTTCCGTCTTCCATGACATGTTTACTGCTGATGAATGCGTTTTGATCCTCAGCATCTTGGAACGCTTGGCAAATGTACAATTTCTTCAAAAACATCCGAGATATTCTTATTTCATTGCGGAGTTTAATATTTTACGGCTGTTAAGATTTTCGGTTCAATTATGTGGATAATTTTAGACGATGTATCTTTATGATGTTAGGTGCGCGTTGCAGGCGCCGCTCAAGACAATTATAGATACATGTTTTTTGTAATCTAGTTTTGATAAATAGTATCTGTTGTCTTTATATCTATTGTATTACCGTTCACGAGATCAATGTTCTTAAATTCAAATTTAAAATGTTTCTTGTCTAATACCAAATTAAAAATATTTCTTATTTAATATCAAATTAAAAATCATCATCATCACCACCACCAGCATCACAGACCTCCCCCAATGACCGCACTCGCGCCCCGTCCTCGGCTTGCCGCAAATTAAAAATGTTACTTATTTAATTTTTTCTTAATTATAACGTTCTATTGAGAACAGAACGTGATTTATTTTAAAATGCAATAGCTTTTATAAGCCTTTTTCTTGACTTAGTATGAAAACGCGTTTATATGTTCAATGTTTATGAAACTGCGTATTTATCGGCGAATCAGAATCGTGGTGTTATTTAAATCCGAGAATTTTATTAGCCTTTATTGCTGCCAAATTATTTTTACAGTCGCTACTGGAAGTTATTTATTCATTTGTTAGAATAACAAGCCCGGAACATTGTTAGAAGTTTTGTTCAATGATAATTTAAGTAATTATGTATTTTTAATGTTATAGCGTCACATATTATACTATTTTTTGGCGTTCTGTTAATTATAAAGTTTTTTAATTAGAATAGTTTGGTATGTAAGCGTATAGTTTTGCCTAAAGGTTAATTAGATGCGTGGGCATGATAGGAAAAATACGCGTTGATATTTCAAATACGATTGAGTTTAGGCAATGTTCTATAAGACACCCAAATTACTAATTGTAATTATCACTCGCTATGGACACTAATAAAGCAGCACACGGAATTAGTATATCACGGTAGATGACCTCAGAACATCCCGGAGTAGAGTAGCCAGAGGCTGGCCAACAGGAGCACGAGGATCATGTAGGTGGCGATAAGATTGGTGGTCTCGTGGTTCGGCATCTTGATCAGGACCAGAAACGCGTTCACTGGACAAGTCGCTCCAGAAAACTGAGGGGGCACGCAAATTTGTCGCCGCCCGGCCAATCGCCTACGCCAAACCACGCCTCTATCTCACGCCGAATATTATCCACATTTATAAATGCGGGTACAATAATAGACACATCGCCCCGTTGACAGGTGTCATGGTTCTGGAATCCCATAGCGATTGATTCCTCCAATGTGGGACTTGAGGGAACAAAGACAAATGTCTAAACAAACTCACACAAATATTCCTCAAAAAATGGAACAATCGTAACGTCAGATCATCAGATCAGTGAGGGTCATATTTACCTTCCACTTGTTAGAATCTAAAGAATAACTAATGTAGCATGGAGCACTAAAAAGATATTTGGCCATCTGAAATTATTAACACATACCATTCAAAGTATGTGTTAACAATTTTAGATGGCCACAATTTATAGTTTATTGATAAGTGATATTATTAAATGGATGGTAATATAAGTTTAATTAACACAGCACGAGATAGCAAAAGCAAAACCAACTCACGGAACTATGACTTAATGGGAATTGCAATTCCAATATCTTCTCCGAGACCTTGCTGCTGCAAAACAAACGCCCAATCAATTTCTCACGAAAAATAATAACAAAGCACTCACTTTACTTACACTCCAGGGATTGCACTAGAAGACTGCTGAGTAGAGTAGCCACAGGAAGAAGAGTAAGATCACAAGGATCATGTACGTGGCGGCCAGGTTAACGGTCTCCGCGTTGATCGGCATGATTGCGATGTGGCGGAGGCAGAACTGATCGGTGAAGGATCCTCGCACCGCCTGGGTGCTCCTACGTCAGCACCCAGGGCCAGACTCGAAGGAAAAGGACGCCTCAAAAGTTTTTAATTGATCCTATTGCGTTAAATCCAAATGTGATAATAAATTATGGAAATAATAAATTAGAAAATATTATATTCGCCATTTGGAAATACTAGATTCTCTAGACAATCAAATTTTACTTCTTGGTAACAGAATTATATCAAATAACAGAGTCTAAATGGGATTATTCTTCCCAGGAGTCTCGGGTAGCCGCTGCCGCCCATGGCACCTACAATCTACCACAATACGGGTTGTAGGACAAACACTCCTGAGGTCAGGTAGAGGAGTTAGTATTCTGAAGTCACAACCTGTAGGACGACAAAAAACAACGCAAGCATAATTATTTACATACTTCACGACAGAAATGAGTGTAAACTCATGATGAGTTTGTAAAAATATACTAAACCCTTAACAATAAAGAGAACACACATCTAAGAAAACAGTGAATACATATAATGAAAAAATATGAAAGTTAGTTTTTTCAGATGACATCTCAACATCGTAAACAAAGCAGAGATCAAGAAAAATGAGATCTAAATCTGAAACTGTAAAACAAATGCGTAACACGTACTGCAATAATTTAGAATTGTTGAAGCATCTTTAGAGCAATGAAAATCTGGATTAACGTGTTGTTATGAAAGAGACTTGTGGTGTAGAAAAAGATTTGTATTAAATTAGAGTCATACGGCTTCCGGTCCGTGATGGTGAATTATTATATTTTCTTTTTATGAATTGAATTCTTTGTTCCACTGTCAGCTGCTTCCTCTAATTTTATTTTCATGTCTACGGTAAAAACTGAACTTCAATTTTAAAATATAATATTGTTAACTCACGATTTTAGAAGGCTGAATATAAAGCCCACAGCGATACAAGTAGCAAGAGGAGGATGCAGTAGGTCGCCACCAGGTTGGTACCTTCCGAGGAGTTCAGCATTTTAAACCCGTCTGTTACGCGTTTCAGTCGCTACTGAGAGAAGTTTTGGAGAACAAAGCTGAAATATTGTGTTTTTTTAAACAAACCTAATTCTATTTTTCGTTTTGGCGACGCAACGAAATTAATTGCATGTCACCTCGAGCGCTGTCACGTTCGTTAGCCCACTATATTTTTCTGTATACAACAAATTTTCTCCGAATTCGATGACGCTGTTGAGTTATTGCTTTGACTATTCCATTACCATTTTTGGATTTGGGGAACCATTCAATATTGAAACAATAGGATTTTTTATATATTTTTTGTTTATTATAATTCGATTTTCTCCAGCGATTATCGATTGGATCGAGTCCGGCCCTGTCGGCGATTCATTTCTGGAGAATGATAAGCTGAGCTATATTTGCGCTGGAGCATCGTTCAGTTTTTAGCGAGTACAATGCAGGCCGACGCAATTTGTACCGCCCGCCAATGCCTCCAATCGCACACGATATTTCATTTGGCTAAAAGTATTATAAATCAAAGCAATCGCTTTTTATTTTTGTCTAATTGAACATTAACAATTACTGTCATATTTTTAATGTTTTTTTTTTCAAGAATTGTCCATTAAATAAAGTGACTTATCCACTTTAGATAATTTATCTACTTTATGCTGTATACATACCAGTCTTATTATCCGCTTGTCCACTGTATAGGTTTTTTCTTGTTTGTATTTAATATACTCATTTTATTATCCATAAAAATAATTTAAAATTAAGTACGAATTTAAAATCAATATCATTTGCCAGTAGTCATGTGAAATTGTAAAATAATAATGATATGGGCTTGTAACCACAAAAAGGCTTATACATTTCACAAAAAGATACAATGTATTGTGAACTAAGCAAACTAAAAATGATGAATGCCTATTACAATTAACAACCTATCATCACTTTACAGTGCTGGAAAATACTTGTTTTTTACTATTAGTGATTAAAGTCCAATTAAATATAATAATTGGAGTAGGAATATTGGATTGAATATTAATTGGCAATAGGCTCACCACCTATTCCATAGTGGGACGTAAACGTAACCGGTGAAACGCGGGAGTGTTCTGCATTCCTCTGCCTACCTCTGCGGGGATTATAGGCGGGAAGTCATTTTAAATATAATTGAAGATAAAATTTGGAGGACAAAAACGGCCTTTATCTGGTAGATTTTATTCAAAAATTAATTAAAATTGACCAAATCTTCAACTAATTAAAATTGCAAACAATATATAAGAAAAGAAAAAAAATCTATGTATATCTACAGGTGTATCAACATTTATGCATAAACTTTCTCTTTTGTAAAATATTGGTATTAGTATGTAAAAGACAACTAAATTCTTTTCGAAATTTTATCAAATGTAGTGTAGTAGTCTTACAGTAACATTTGCCTTATTATTTATCTTTTCTCGAATTTTAATTTAAATTGCCAATAATACTGATGTATCTAGATTTCTAACATTAAATTTTCAATTTTTTAATTTAAATTTAACCATATTCTATCATGTTCGTCATGTCAGTCAGCGGTTGTTTTCCCAGTTATCAGTAACAGGTTATCAATCATTAAATTTCTTTAAGACTTTAAAAATGATTGAGAAACATTCGACGGGCGGTTGCCGAAAAATCTGTCATTCCGCACCCTACCATCTTTCTGGAACAAGCAACAAGCTTCCTGTAGTTGGGGAGGAGGGAGCGCCTTGGACTGTGCCCATTTGTGACACGTAAACACGGTATCAACCAAAGACAATATAGATATATGAAACTTTTAGCACTTTTGTTATTAAGTCACATGCGTCCAATCCTTCTTAAACAGCCATTATCTCTCCCGCAGACACATTTATATTTTAGAGTAAAAATAATGCCGAGTAGATCTCTCCCTCCAAATAAATTCAGTCATCTAATAAAATGAGATCTGCTTACGAAAATCTCAACGAAAGTACAGGTGAATATATTTTTCATACTGATTGCTTTTAAAAATAGAAGTAAAATCGATTACAAAATGAGATATTTTTGTTGCTGTTATCCTCTCTATAGTATGTTAGGTATTTATAACGGTATTGGCTTCGGTTCGCTACAGTCTATCCACCTACAATAGGGTTGCCAGTTACTGGTACTGTATTGGTTATTCGTTGGCAGGTAAGGGAAAATAAATAGCAGTTATCTAATTATACTTGTATAAGTATATATATTGGCTACATATCCGTGTCGCACCCCTACGGGCTTGATCATCTAACAAAGGCTCGCTTCAGAGTGAGCTTATCAAGCTCGACTCAACAGACAAGGGATGCAGCTAGACTGCAGGTTAGCGGAAACGAAGAAAATATATAAGCTTGTTGCTCATCACCTTGGATCTCATTGGACCTGCTTGGCTAGGGAGGAATTCCTTGAAGCTCGCAAATCTCAGGTAGTATAAATGTTGTAGCGTAAGAAAATATATTCGTCAGTCAGTGCTATGTATTGCCAAACTCAAGAATATCTCAAAAGTATAAAGTTTATTTTATTATTTTGCAACGCGTTTTTTTAATGAGGCTATTTTTTGTTATTTTTTCTTTTATTTATACCGTAAGTTGTCAAAGTCATTCATTCACTTCATTCACCGCCCACATTGGGAGTTAAAAACTTTTCGGCGCTCCTTAAATTTTGTATCTTTATCATCTGTTGAATAAACTTGCACGTGCTGATTTTAAAACATGCAATATTCTTTTTTGAAACTCAAATATGCATTTTTTTTAAAGTACTAGTTTATCACTTTCAGATTTACATATAGAGAAATTATAATATTCTGCCTTTTTCATATGAACCGTGTTTAAAATCGGTCAGTAGGAAAAAATAGAATAAATAAGGTTTTTAAAATAAGTAAATATCTAAAATAAATACATATGCATACGTGTGTAGTACAGGTTCAAATTAAATATGAAGAATATTATTATAATTTACATCAGCTTTAAATTGAACGAGAAAAAAAAGGTGAAAAATAATTGGATTTAAAGAAATCTAATATTTTAAATCTTGTTTGTATAATTGTATTTTTATAAAAGCAGTTGTTAACCCTATGTTGGAATGAGTACAGTGTATGGTATAAGTAGTACATTGTACACAGCTTATCATATAAAACAGATGCCTATTCTCTGATTATTACAACTACTGAGAAATAGAAACTATAGATTTATGTGTATAATACGTAAGAAATTGGCACAGTAATGGTCATTGGCAACGATTTGCATACAATAACGAAATTCTTCTTGACACTGACCACAGATACCTCAAGCCCATTAGGAAGTCAAGTTGGAATATTTTAGGACATAATATCCTATTCAACAACCTATTTATAGTAATACCTCCTATTGTAAAACCTACTTTTAAGTCTTTTTCTGTATTTTTCTGTTGTTCAACATATTTTTATGCACAATAAAGTATACATTACTTACTACCACTATCTCTAATTGTCACATAATTTTAAGAAGAAGTTATAAGTGGAAGATTTTAGGTAATGGATTTTACATTAATGCAGGCGCTCGTTGTTTGTGGATAGAAATAGATGCGGAGGTAGAATGACCTGATGTTTGTTGGTTTAATAGCTAATTACGTGGCTGCATTCTCAGATGAATTCAATTCTAACCCAAGATATTCGAGTACATTTGCTTGCCGCATTTGTCTTTTGAATGGATGAAAAGTTATTTATTTATATTTCATTTATTCTTGTGAAGCACTAAAAGCAAGGTGATATTTGTTTAAAATGTCTGTTCTGTAACTATCTTTATTTATTATTTTTTAAGCCGACTATAGTCCACTGCTGGATTAGTGTCTCCCAAACATCGCTAAAATGCATGATGTACAATAATTTTGCATTCATCGGCTTCAGCGACGAACGAAGGTGAATGGAGCGCCAGGCTCCTTAATCTCTTTGGTTGGTGCGTGGATGTCACACAAGAACTTTATATCACTAAGACCATCAACTCTGACTTCAACCTGTTCATTGCTACTTTATTTTGCCAGCTATAGATTTTACCTTTTCTTAGGTGCATCTATTGTAGAAAGTCATATATGATTTAAAATATTGGATTTCTTGAATTGAATCGTATTAATTAATATGACATATGTTTTCTACATGTTTATTCTTGTATACCGCAATTTACACCTCATCGCAATCCATGATATTCATCAATGAAGAAGAACATCCGGCTTATTTTTTAACAGGCTCCGATATCCCATACTGACGCTTACAGCTTGGAAAATAAAATTCAAAGTTGTTTTAGCTTTTAGACGCTTATGAGAGTTTCGTTTTACCTTGGGTACATTATTAAGGAAAATATAAACAATTTTATCGCACAGCCGTTAAACAGATCAAAAGCAGTTTAACAGTCCTCTCGAAATATTGCGTTACCAGCGTTACGTGACGGCTTATTTATAGACAGCTACAGCACTCACGGTTTTGCTTGATTCTTGCTATGAAATTATATTTTAATGAAGCGTGTAAAAATTAACATGACATCCCATTAGTTTTATTAATTTTAACATTACAAAACCCAAAAGTCATTAACAAGCTCTCGATTAGCAGTGGCTCTTGCAGACCCCTTGACCGACGAAGCTGGCACGATTTAAAAAATCTTTTTATATAAGTTGTAAAACTGTAGTCGACTATATGTAATCTTCATTAAACCATTATTTATATTAGTAGCTGCTATAATCATTAGTAGCTGCTATAATTTCCTCTAATTAAATTTTAATCATGTCATGACATAAAAAAAATTTCAACCGAATTTTTCTGTCGTCAAAATTCGTTTTTTACACACGTAGAATTGCGCATGTGGCCAAAAATCCACAATAAATACCAAAATGTAGAATGTTCAACGTTACACTATTAATACATCTCATCTAATTTTGGTTTACGACTATTCCAGAGGCCAATCTCGCAAATAAAAATTATTCCAAGCGTGTTAATCTATTGCCGTAAGCTCATCTTTCAAATTGGACAGACTAAACATTTGAAGTTTATTTGTATACATAAAACGAGTTTTAAATATGAATTACAGTTTTAAAACTTAATTATTATATTTCAAGTTAATTAAAATGTATGTAGAAATCCGTTCGTGTTTTATTATCGCCTGCGGACTATCCGCTTAAATATAATTATTCATTGTTATACTTATTATCTTTTCTTTCTCTCTGAAGAAGACCAGAGGGCGAGTGGTATTAACATGAAATCATTATAGAAGTTAAATTATCTTTGCCTCTCGAAGCGTTAGCCCGTTTTACGTTTTCTACTCTCGCCTTTCTTACATGCTTGCGTTTCATAGGTACATGCTTTTTGTATGAAGCTTACAAATTGTCCTCTCAAGGCATTAGCTAATCTGCTTGTGTTGCAAATTTTATAGGCGACAGTGAACATTTTCCATCAATAGGCCTATTTCGATGATTGCTATGTTCTTTATAAAAACGTTCTTCCATAAAAAATCATCTTTTCGAATTATATCTTCTAAAAACAGGTATTCGTATAGATTTCTTCTACTTTTCAGCCAAATGTAGTCAACCAAGATATTAAATTATCTATTAGATATTATTAATTATTAATTAGATAGATGTGAATTGAAAATAGCCTGTTAAAAATTAGTTATTGTAATCGGAAAACTTGCATTGAACATACATACACATACATATG
>DWDT01004756.1:0-10962 GCA_018245595.1 Microceris scylla
CCTATAAACTTAGACTGTAACAGTTATAATCAACTAATTATATTTAACTCTATGTTAGTAATTGTGATTTAAATACTGATGTTAGTAATTATAAATATATATATGATTTCTTTTCTTTTTTTATAATATTTATTATTGCTTAGTTTATATTACGAATGAAGTACTTAGTGTTTACAGCTGTGGGTGAGAGCATATAACTTGTGATCAAGTCATGTATAGGTAATGCTATTACAATTTAAATTGTTTGTATAAATATAAACTTAATTAAATCCCATACATTGTTACATTTAATGATTCTGAAGAGGTTCCGCAAAATTTATACACTTAAGGAACCGTTAATAGGCTTTTCGTTTGTTTTCAACCCAATTGAAAATAGAACATTATGCTTTACAAGGTATATGAATATTCTTACCATTCTCAAGTCCCCAACCTTCGCCGCTTTGAGCAGGGCATCAGATGTTCTTTCCAGTAAATTTCTGTAACAATAAAGCACGTTGCGGCGTTTAGCTATGACTAAAATCTAGATATATTGTTATAGCTTTTTCCCTATGTACAAAGAAGGAATACTAATAAAATTAGACGCCTCATGTGCCAACGCGCTCCGCTTAATTTATGTTTCAAAACAAAACACTACTAAATCAATACGTAAGTTTCATGTTGTTTCTAAGGATTCAAGAAATGAACAACTTTTCACCGAGTGTAACCTATGAAATGTTGATTTCTCCACTGTAACATTATTTATTAGTTCTCTTCATAACACACGATGATTTCCCATGTGTTCGTTAGAATCTTAAAAATTAAAGCTCAAATTTTACTTTCGTATTATTGAACTGGCCCAATTGCTTCGGTACTAATAAAATGTACATTTTTTATTATGTTCTGTTTTATTTAATCATAATAAAATGTTACAAATTAAAAAATAAAAAAAAACCGAAACCGTAGTTACTCGTAAATTCATACGACTTTTTATATGTTTTTTTTTATTTAAAAGAGCAACAGACGAGAAGTTACAAATGGCTGTTGCTGTCCATAGATGTCTACAATTGAAATCGAATGGACTGTTGGGGTGTACGACTGTTAGTATTATTTAGGACACAAATGTTTTCTAAATTGGTGACAGGATTGCAGGCGTAAGGATTTTTGTATCATTAACCGGATTAGTACATGTTAGTATATGTGTAGCTAGTTAAATGTAATACGAGAATCTGTGTAATTCGAGGCTAATATCAAAGGCGTTGTTACTCCCGAAAACTGAGATGGTCGCCTCTAGCACAAACGTAGACAGGTAATCAAATCCTTCAGATCGATGTACAAATTATTTTGGTAAATAAGTATGGCGGCGCTTTCATGTGCCAAAATGAAACATGTTCTACCATCAGCTACGCAATATTAAAAGGATTTTTTTTAAAACGTACGTTTAAAAAGTGTTCATAATTTCTACTGATTTAAAACAAGGCACTGACCCGAGCTGACATATTTTAAGACATAAATATTTTTAATTATTACATGTACTTCGGAATTAATCGTTACAAAATGTATTGTTCAATTTGTAGTTACAAACATTTCTATAAAACAAAGGTAATTTTTATATATCCTCTACCTAACTCTTCAGGGATTATACACGTGATGTTACGTGTATAATCCCTGAAGTTTATATATATTGCGTAGTTTTTATAAAAGTCCACCAAAAAAATAATAGTAATAGATACAAATGAACATCTGATAATTATGTAACATATAAAACTACATGATATTAAAATGACCGTCTTACCTGTATCCAAACACGTCGTGTTCGAGTCCAAATAGTCTTTCATGAATGCTGCATGCAATAGAACAACGAAGAGATAGAGTGCAGATTACAATCTCACAGAAAGAGTGATTGTGCTTAATAGAAGTAACACGTCAACCTGTGTACTACAATAAGGGCGCGTTTCCACCAGGGATGAGCGAGGATGCGTAACGAGGAATGTGTTTGTTAACAACCAATAGAATCCCTTCCTTTACCTAGCCTCGCTCAGTACAGGGAAAGGGAAGGAATCCTATTGGTTCGTAATAAACACAGTCCTCGCTACGCATCCTCGCTCATCGCTGGTGGAAACGCACCCTAAGACTCTACGGGGAATAAATAAACGTTTATTCCGTTTAGTTATAGTTAAATGTAATCACTATAGTGCAGTAACTATCGCTATTGGAATAAGACTGTTAGTTAGAGACTGCCACACAAATCAAGAACTGTTAAGATTGGCAAAATAGAATATATACACGCTAATAGACATCAATAAGATCTACAACTGAAATATTCTAGGACATGAAAACGCTTTAAAATAAAAAAGAAAAACAGTTTTGTAACAGCACTACAACTAGCGTTTAAATAGTAATTTTTTCTAGGTATCAATCACGGCACCATACTTTTCGAAATAATCATTTTATTATGTTTTATGAAGTTTTTCTTTCCGACAACCAGCTCAACTTGCATTTCGTAGTCGACACGCAATTAGCAAGAATTCACAATTATGAATTTAATGCGTCCTAAAACTTTTTATGTCGGAACAATAGGTTCGTTAAATTTTCTGAAAGAATTAATAGGACAAGGGAAGAAAAGTCGACAAGAAATATCATTATGATGTTTAATATACATATATGTTATTGGAGTCATATTTCACTAAACGTTCATAACCCTCTCGTGTACTATTAAAATTTTCTTATGTTTGCGGAACGTCAGAATACCGAATGTATGGGAGCCGATGTGAGCGGAACAAGACGGGATATAATGTTATTATATTGGAAAGAGAAAGTACTTTAAAAACAATTCAGAATACGATCTCACATCACACTTGTTTTGGATATTCCAATACGGTATTAATAATGACTAGTCCAAAGACGGACTTTCCATTCGTGTAAAGGCTGCTATAATAATAATGTTTAATGGAATATTCACATTGTGTATATTTTTTGACATTTTATGATTTAAATCCATTGACACTGTCAATATGAAGTAGCTAGAATCTAGGAGGAATTATTCACGTTGGGACTATTTTCTAGTGCCAAAGAGAACGATAGAAACAAATTCAAAATGTACGAATAAGGCGTCGTGACTAAGTGGTATCGCACTTATTGCGATGAACGCGATGAAATATTAACGGCCCTCTACATTTTATAAATAACACTTGAAGTGCTCTAAAAAGCCAAAAGAAGCTTTTGAAAAATAACGTAATACACACTAAGTATGCAAAATATAACATGCATATCTTGACAAATAAAGTAACCCTAACAAATGTTTAGTACTTCGTAATAGCCGAGCTTGTTTTTTCTCTAAATCTCTTTTTGAAATTTACAATTGTTCCCCTAATGACTTGGATTCGTGGGGAACAATTTTCTTGGCTTAAATAACGAGGTGCGAATCCACCTCATTTGCTTCCTCCCATTTGGTAGATATAAACGGCTTTTAAATTTCCTCGGGGCATGATTCACCAACCCCGGTGAACACCAAATTATCAATTTTTGTAAGGGCGTTCGAAATAAATTAAAAGTCATCCTATGAAAATTCTGTAGGTACGTATTGTACTAGCAATTTAAAACCAACTTCTTAAGTAAATTGTAAGCTTCTTTGCAAACCTTTTATCTAATTCACTACGAGTTTCTTGTTCTATTATAAAATCCAACTCTCATTTCCCGGCAAACCAATCCTATGAGTGAAGAGAAACAACGTTGAAAATTTAAATTAACTCCAGTTCAAAACGCTTGTAGTATTCTGAACGCTGTCAAATTAACATGTTTAATGTTCATTTTAGATAAAGACAAGTTGTGCGTACGTATAATTTGTCACAGTCCTAAATTTGGCACGTTTGTATGGATATATAGGTATCATGAAGTGTAGCAATTGCGTCGTCTCTTCGTGACGCCATTACACAGCATCTTCAATTCATTATATACGCTAATATCATTGCATGCATGATTAACTTCAGCCTATTTTATCCCTACATCAAAATGTGCTTAGTGTGTATGTTTTACCACGTCTGATATTTTTTCATTATGTACGTTTGTGTTACATAAAGTCTTGACCTCATATAGTCATTCGTCCTTATGCATTTTTATAGATTATATTAATTTAATAAAAATCTCTAGACGTCCGACGACGTTATAATAGGGGAGGCTTATGAAAACGAGCTAATATAGTGCTAAAACTAGTACAGAAGTCCTTTAATAATTTTGAATGATAAAGTTTTGCTTCAAATTCACTAAATCGAAAAATTTCATAACAATTGTTGGTTGTATACAATATAAAATAATACCCAGCAGATTTTTTACAGGGGATTAAGGCACGTATACATATTTGTATAAAGTCCGATT
Organism: Microceris scylla; assembly: GCA_018245595.1. Classification (NCBI taxonomy): domain Eukaryota; kingdom Metazoa; phylum Arthropoda; class Insecta; order Lepidoptera; family Hesperiidae; genus Microceris; species Microceris scylla. The sequence goes on from DWDT01004756.1 coordinate 4,351, forward strand.
CATGAATAATTGTCGTATCAATAACAACGAATAGGCTATCATTTGTATAGCTTTGCTTAAATCTATCAACAAATCTGTCAGTATTATTTGGCTGTTAAAATAAAGAGGTAATCATGGGTAATCCAATATATCAATGGTAATAGCGTATTTAGTTTTCAATTGTGTTTCCGATATGGTACAAAAGGCTATGAAAATGGTAAATGGAAAAGGTTGTACTTACGTTTTAAATTTGATTATGGATTCCGGCGCCGCTACAGTCCCTCTTACAGGTGGGCTGGTGCACAGTGGTGGTGATGTAGGGTCCTGGAAATTGTTGCTGGATTTTGGGCCAGATATCCGAGCAGTTGAGTGCGCAGGGGTCACGGGTGTGGTGGGAGGCGATGATACTGGGGTCTGCACGTCGTCCGTCCGCCCCGGACTGCCTAAACCGGACTCGCTATCGAACACACGATACACCCATTAATCCTACAGCGTTATGGTTTTAATTGAAATATATCTCGCATCTCGTACAATGGGATAGAATTTTGCAGGGTTTGTTTTGGTTGTAAAAAAGTTTCGAAAGCCATGCACCCTTGTGCCGTCGAACCAAAAACGGTATTATTGGGTTTCATATTCGCAGAATTCGCTTTCCTGAACATTTCCGTGTTCTGAAGATTGTATAACTATATACAACATTTAGTTAACAACCATGAAGGTTTAAAAGGCCTAGTATGGTTGACAAACTTTACATTGTTCGCTAACCACATTCAAAGTGCGGACTTAACTTGCGTGAATATTTTGCACGACTTGAGTTTGCCCGTCTAGTTTGGCATCGCCTAGAGACAACAAACATAGTTTAAAATTTTAATTGAAATATAAAATTTAATCGCTATTTTTATTCATCAGTCAATATTATGCTAAGAATGTTAACATTATTTAAATTGTTGTTCTATTAGTATATAAATAATTCAAAGTTAGCTACAGACACGATTCGAAGTTGCTAAACTTATAAAGTTATTCTGTGATCTATTTTTGACGTTGAAATGTCGGGGGTGGCGTTCTCCGCTATAACTTGAAAAAGGAAACATTCGCGAATATAAATTGTTATGGGAACTTGGCATACTTTTTCTGCTAAGATGTTTAGGCCGTGACTCACTGAATGTACTGTTAATAAATTGCAGCGATGTTACCGTATAAGTAAAAATTCCCGACTCATGTGTTATAAATATCAAATGGGCTGACAGCCCGGACGAGTCATCGTGGATCGTATGTGTAATATGTCCCAAGAAGCCTTTGTTCTATTAAATTTTTAGTGGCTTTTGTATGCCGCGTTCATCAAAATGGGCAGAGCGGGCGCTGTCTTGCAAATTTTTTCACTATTATAAAAGTAACATATACAAATATATATGGAATTATTATTCGATAAAATATATGTACCTATACTAGTGAGGATGCATTGTAACGTTCACAGAACTCCGCGTGCAGTACGCATCAAACTTTTTTCTAGTTCAATCGGACGAAATAGTTGAAAAGCTCTAGTAGTGAAATCATATTTTAGAACTATGTGTTAGAACTGTTAGATTGCAATGGATTATTAAGTATTTCAATTAAGCCAGTTCATAATAGTACTCTATACTTTTTTGTTCGTTTTTATAACACTTATTGTTAGTATTCAAAGGTATTATTAATTCAAATGGACGTAACGTGTATTTTAATATAGTTGTCGAATAAAATACGGAGGGTATGAAAACATAGACGCTTGTTTTAAAACTTGCATAAACTGTTTCGCCAACACTATTAAGTCCCAGTACTCCCTAGTAAAAAATCTTATTCTCTCGTCACGAACGATCTTCGTATTTTTACGCGCAACAAAGCCTGCTCTCTTGCTATGCGGTTTGCACGATCATGACGATTCGAAACTTTAGTTTACCTAACCTTGTCCCGACAGCTTTTATTCTCTTTAAGTACATTAATTATGTTATATAACTATTAATTACTTAGCTACTTTGTTAATGTAGTCTTAAGACATTTTGACAGTGATTGGAGTACAACTAGATGCCTGCACAAAGTTTAAATTGCCTGCCCTGGGATTGAGATACCAGCAATGAAGATGTCAGCGCGTAAAGACAAGTTCGAAGACTTCGTGGAAACTGCCAAAATCTAGTGGATCTAGTGGATCCAGTTTCGAAGTTCCGTTTTTCGAGAGTTTTCATTTAGAACAAAGATCATTCTACATTTATGTAATTATAATAAGTAGTGACCGAGTTGTTCCTTGTTAATATTCGAACTACGGTAAATGTAAATATTAATATTTTGTACCTACTACACGTTTTTCTATATTACAGACAGTTCATAAAAAAGATCGTGAAACGTAACAAGCCCGCAGAGCCTAATAACGTGGTAACGTTGTGGAATCTTCATTAAGGCGGGTTGCAAGTTTAATATTAATACATATGACGTCTATCGTGTAGTATTATTTGTATAAAATTTTAGTGCTTGAGTTTGAGAAAGGCAAATATTTTAGTATAGATTTTTGGTGTTCCTATTCACTTATTTTCTCACTTCAATTGATCAGGTATTTTACTTGGATACTTCAGAATTATAGTTATTATAATATACGATATTAATGTTAAATTCTTACCATGTATCGGAGTACCTAGACTATACTTTTTCGATATGATTTATGTTTTAAAGTATTCTGTAAGAGAAGAAAAAGGAAAAGATTTTTCGTGAAAAGTGACACAACATGTTGACGATAAATCATTTCCAAATGCGAACGAGTATAGTTAAAATTTCATAGAAAAACTTTGTAAATTCCTTTGTGATATTGTCATGGTTTGCAGGGAACAAGACATGACGTTTGATTGACCGCTACACACGATATTGAGTTCGATAGAGATGTATGCAGATTTTGATGCTTACTTTATAAACGAAATGTTTGAAATTAAAACATTTTTATTTGTAGGAATGTTTATATACATATTTTATATGTCGGTTACGGTCAATTTTACGTTCTTAACACACGTTGAATATTGATATAACTGTTCCTCCAAATCAATTATAATCTTTTCATCTAAAATAAAGCGTCGTTCAAGAATTAAATTTGTTTCTCGATTTTTAAATTAATTATTCTTTTCATGTACAAATATTGTTTATCTATGTTTAGTCATTTCGTCTTACCACATTCAGAGCTTGAGCAATGTTTTCTGTGCACGTTAGAATGCGCACAGGTTTTTTATAGTACGTTAAATACTTTTGTTGAATGCATCGTTAGCTCTGGGCTTAATACAAAATAAATTTTTACTTGCGAATAAAGTGGTAGCAATATTTTATTCCCGTAAAACTAAAATCGGAATTAGTACACTTCAGTAAAACATAAAGTTACTTATATACAATGCATAGTTTAATACGTACATACAAACACAGACACACATGTGGTATTGTGTTTAGGAGTATATATATGAACTCATAAATGTAATGTATGTTTCTTTACTTTTTCATATAAGCACATTTTTATTTTATACGATTAAGTTATCAAATAAAAGAATGCAAATTTAAAAGTTAGTCATAATATTTGTAGTAGCAATGACAATAAGTTCCCAAGTTAAACATTATCGCCATGAGAATTATGCAAATTGAGCTGGAGAATACTAAAAAGATAACGAAGAAACAAATTGAACACAATTACTCGTACATTTTATCTCGGAGTCATGACTGCGAAGTTTGAACTGAGGCCAATAAAAGAACAAAGAAACAATTCTCGAAATACCTTGCGTTAGATTCCGGAACGTCTAGGGAAACGCCGGCACTGGGAGTGTCGCCGCTTTGCGATATGTCTAGAGACACTGACAATCCTGTCGTCGTGTCCAACGACACAGAAGGGCCCGTTCTGTCTAGAGAGCCCGTCGCTGTAGTGGCGGGGTGTGCTGTCGTCTCTGTGTCCGGCGTCAATGGAACCGCATCCAAAATGTAAATATTCTCGTGGCCAATGTCGGTTGCGTAGTGAAGATTTTCTTGAGCCTTGTCGATTCGAAAGAATCTTTCCGCAGTCACCGCTGAAATATATCTTGTGGTTACGAGTTGTCAATTACTGACTGGTCTACTGTTATCTAAACGAATATTAATCAAGCCTACACATATTATGTAGTCTTTATTTTAAGTAGAAGTACGTATTTTGTTTAGTGAACATTTAATGTAATGGTACGACGATTTAAAGTTATAGTTTTTGTAAGCGTGTTTAGCAAAGTTTCGCGTCTTTGTACACCCGATATATTAACTAACATCAAAGTTTTACTTATAGTACCATAAACAGGTACAAATGCATCGTTATCTTTATTAAATAAGAGAACATTGGAAATTACAAGTAAAATAGTTGAATAGTTCATAGTCGCAAGCAAAAGTTGATTTCTTATTCTGGCGGGAGACACTACATTCTACATACTAAAACCCTTGTATTTTTCCAAAAGCTCATGTTTGACTGAAAGATGTATAATAATAACATTACATATCAAATCCGGTTAAGCATCGCAAGTGTCAGATGACTCGGAAACATTGTGGTAAAAAGTTTTTATCACAGAAATACAGCTCAGTTGTTATAAACTTATTACAAGAATAGTTTAGGGTCGGGTGGCGGTGAACCTCACTGAGATTCATCAAATTTTATAGGGGATGTTGCGTTTATTGCCATGAAAAGCCACGAGGTTTTGTTTAAAAAAAAACCTGGTGTCGGTTTTTTTCTGATCAAGTACCTTAATAAAGTAATTGAATCAAAAACATGTAGAGTACGTAACCAAATTTTTCCCATAATTTCGAATGCCGTTAATAACGAGCGAGTTAACGCTGATTTCACAAGCCACTGCATCACAATAACACTGCGCCACTCGATGCGTTCAAATTGAAAAACTGTTTCGACAGCTTACCGGTGTTGCAAACTTATAACATTTCTACTTAAAGTTCCAACATGGCTCTCTGTTATTTTCCAATATTTTTCAATGAAGAAGGTATCGAAAGTAGTAATTCCGGGAAACTACGATTGTGGTACTCGTATTCATATACTTGTATATAGAAGAAATGCTTCGAATTAAAAATATGTACAGATAACAGTTTAAATAAATTGTAGGTACAGTTTCATCGTCATCAACACCATCATTATCATCACCATCACCATCATTATCATCATCATAATCATCATAATCATCATAATCATCATAATCATCATCAGCCTACTCCCGTCCACCGTTGGACATAGGCCTCTCCAATAGCACGTCACTGAGCTGTAAACAATTTTTAATTTAACACATAACAAAGTTCTTTTTATTGTCGCAAAACATTCTGCATGCCCCGCTTACTTCAGGTTCATAAACAGAGATGGTCTAATTTATTCCACCGTTCGCAAACTCTTTTGTATAAAAATAAACCTCTTGAATAATGATCTTGGCCCTTCATAAATAATTAAACGCGTGAAAGGAACTCGTACTCCCAAGAGTGGGGCATGCAAAAATCGATCAATTTTTCTCAAACATATCCAATGTCGGGTTTATATCAAGCATGTAGGTCACCGGTTGACACAGAACTCTTCTAAACAAAAGCGAGATCATTCTAATAAGCAAATATATATACTAGAAGATATAGAACAATGGAAAATAAGGTCATCCATGTTTTTGCTACAATATTTATAAGACTTATACGGCTATACTACATATATGTATGTACAAATACACATACATGTATGAAAAAAAAAATATTAAGAAATGTATCCACTTTATGCTAAAAAAAAGGGTATGGTTGTATTATACATTTTCACTAAAAATTGTCTTGTATAGCAATTGCCGATATAAGATCCATAAATAAGAGCTACAAAAGGCAAAAATGCCGAATGTGATCTTACAGTCGACGGGCCACCGATCGACGAAGTTTGAGTGCGCTTCAGATTCTTTGATCGTGTTCCGGACGGGAGTTCGGATTACGCTCCATTTTACAGATGTAAATAAAGAATGTCGTTATACAGAAACAGGTATTTACAAAAGGCAAACGGTCCCCTTTAATGTCTATTTCGTCTGTACAGTGTAATTGCGCTGATTATCGCGTCATTTAGGTCTGTGAAGTAAGTTAAACATCTGAATCTCTTTACGTCTATATCTACATTAAATTGGGGCCAATATATGTATGTAAATCGTTATATATTACATTTATATTTAGATGTTAAAATTCGTCATAAAACTTACAGTCGAGGAACCACCAGTCGACGAGGTTCGCATGTGTTGTCGATTCCTTGATGATATTCTGTATGAGCGTCCGGATCTGTTCCAGGTCAGCCGCCGGGTTGGCCTCTAGAGTGCCGATGCGGTCCGCTAAAAGACAAATAAAATAAGGATGGCTGTCCGTTTCAATGAATATTTTACAGACGGCTACTGTGTAGTCGCATTGTCACTTCTAATATTAAAGTCAATCAGCACGCAACGACATCAACAGAACATTGAAAGGTTGGTGATGGTACATGTAAATATTAACGGTAACTAAATATTTTTTTTATTGTACTCGTATTAATACTATTTATCCGTATTAATATTATTTATCCATAAAAGCAGTTGTATTAATACTATTTATCCATAAAAGCTGTTGTATTAATACTAT
>DWDT01004757.1:0-10962 GCA_018245595.1 Microceris scylla
TGTTTGTTACCGTTTCACGCGAAAACTACTCAACCGATCATCATGACATTGTATACACATGTTCTTGGAGGTAATAATATTTTTTATATAAGATAAAAAAATTCTTTGTCAAAAAAATACTTTCACACCCAGACAGAACAAACATTTGTGTTCATCACACAAATGTTTATTCTGGGTGGGAATCGAACCCACAATCCCTGACGCAACACCTTTACTGACCAACCGACTAGACATATTATAGTACTCCGTGTCATATATATTATAACTCTACAGCTACAGAACAGCGAGGTGGCAACACTAAATTAAGTTTAGTCAACAAACTGGCAAGTTCTATCGCCACCAGCCACCCCCACCTCACCGCGCTGATGAGAGCCGCTAACTGAGTTTTACTTTGATGTCGCCGACAGAGATAGCTTCAGCAAATGATATTAAATTTATACTCGCTAGCGCTAAATTCGATCTAAATTTTGATTAAGATAAACTTGCTTGCAGAATTATGAGTATAGAAGTAACACATTCAGTCTGTAAGGAACGAGATGGTGTTTTGTGCTCTCTGTCCTGCTCTTAAGGATCTGGCGTGAATGAATGTATGTAAATACGTTTTTTAGTTATTCGACCTTTATACATGTTACAAGACGGTGGAGTCAAAATGTCTTCAATAGACGAGCGTGTATGACGACACTAACTAATGTAGAGGAGGCGAAAGAAGTCTGCCAAGACCGTAGTATCTGTATCTACCCCTATGTAAATATAAAATATCTGTTCCTTTTGTTTCATTGTCCAGTCAGTATACGTCACTAATTAGTACTGCGGACTAACAATCCTCATTAATATACTCAATAATATTTAAAAACAATCCTTAATTAGCACAAGAGTTCGTCGTCGACTCTCTTAAGGTTTCGTTGTTGCGGGTCTTCGTCTTATAATGAGAATAATTAAGGCTATATTATCGCGCTGGCTTAGCAGACTTCACACACCTTAGAATTTTTTTTTATATAATCCAGGGTGTGCAGTTTTCCTCGCGATGTTTTCCTTCACCGTTAGCAAGTGATATTTAAACTTAAAACGTACTTTTGTAAAGAGGATGATTATAAATAATTATGTGTTCTATATCGAAGCGCTCTCCCACTGGTGGAGTGACGATATGCGCAGTGTCTGGCAGCGGTTGGATTGGAAGAGCTGAAAATCGAGCTCAGTGGGGTGCTGTTGGAGAAACCTATTTCCAGCAGTTGATGGGAGTAGGGTGATGAGGATGATAAATAACTCTATTATTGCATAGATTTCCTCACGATGTTGTCAAACATTAAATTTTCGATGAGAATCCTGAACAATATCATTTTTATACGGCTTCAGAAACAGCAAAAGATTTTTAGCATAGGGATGTGTATGTCAGAATCAATTGAACACAGAATACGCACCGTTAAATGCTGACGGGATCCCGGGGTGGCCATCAATGAAATTGAAAACCTTTGAATATGACATCGACCAAAAACGTTCACCCGCTCTGATAGAGCACCCTTTTCATAATGAACCAGTTCTTTTATCTATCTCTCTTCTTCTTTTATCCGCACTTTCTTTTATCTATCCTCTATTATCCCAATCCTTCCGTGTATCTATCTAACCTGACCTTCCAGACCTTTCCTAATAATGGCAACGCTATTCCTTGCAGTCAAACCAAACAATTCAAAAGAAACTTTGAATAATTTAAGGCACTTTGTATACGTCAACTTTCCACAATTTAGTCCCAAATATTCCCGAATTTCAGCAGCACCCAAAGTTTATCCCGCAGGAATGTTTCAAATTAACCTTTGAACCTGCCAAATACCCAACGTCCATTTGAGGTTGTCTTTTGAGAACTTTTGAAAGGAAAATATTTGTTTGGTAAGCTCGGTGATGAAAACCTGAAGGTTTTATTTTAATGATAGGGCTTTTGACATTGATGATTAATGATCTTTTTTCTAGACAAAGAGGTGTGGTAGCCATAGCCTGTTATTAAATTGGCCTATCATCATCTTCATCCTCGTCAGGCTACCTCATTCTTCTGCTGGACATAGACCTCGCCCAATGAGCGCTATTGCGCCCTGTCCTCATTAAATTGGTTGCTCTCATCTTATATTTAGGTTAGTTGGGTGAAGTTAGTCATATCTGACAAATTAATAGAAATATTAATAGTTAGATGCCCGGTGTATCACAATATACTCACCATATTCCACGGTGGAACCTAAACGTAACTGGTTAAACATGGCAGTATAATAGACTCCTCGGCTACCCCATCCGAGATCACAGGCGTGATGTTATGTGTGTAATTTATATTTCAATTTAACAGATAATGTAAACTGACAAGTTACGGCTTCAATTAGACAACAACGGCTATATATTACAGACAGCAATTAATGTTTCAATTAGAGAAAACACATGCGAGTCACTTGTAACGAGTTTTAACGAAATGGGGTGGTAAACGAATCTACCAAAATGTATTGAGTACATTGGCCTATGTCCAGCAGTGGACAACCGAAAAAAAAACGTAACATCACGCCTGTTTTGCTCGAACGGGCAGACAAAGGAGTGTAGTACATTCCCACGTTTCACCAGTTACGTTTAAAGCCCATGGAGTCGGTGGTGAGCCCGCCATACTGCGAGTTACTTCTAGAAATTTTAAATTAGCAGTGGACATTTAGAGGCTGATAATTTGGTACATCCACTAAAGAATGTTGACACATATACAATGTCAATGTTGGTGGACGCAGGTACCGAGGGAGACCAAAGCTCACCTATCTCCACTAAATGGGTTCAGTTCTTACTGATGGGGAGTTAGAAGCATCCGAAACTGGTAAACATGTATGAAAAAAGCGATAAATGTAAAAAAGCATATCAGATCTGCCAGGATATAGATATTTGGCACTCCGTGCTCTCTGACTACACGATAAAGGACCTGGCGTGAAGATATGTGTATGTATTTTGTAGCATATTTTAAACGCGACTGCCGGGCAAGAGATCCTGGATACGATCCCCATGGTAGTCTTTTCAAACTCGGGATCCCCAGTAGTAACTCTTGAGTCTCGATCCGAGCCCAATGCATGACAATAGACTCGCCAACTGTTCCATTGTGGGACGTATAACGTACCTGGTGAAAAGTGGGACTTTCCTTATATTCAGAGGCAGCAAGCAAACAAGCAGGCGGCCCACATGATGGTAAGTGGTCACCATCGCCTATAGATATTTCCAACATCAAGGGTTAACAATCTTTGGCCTGTCTCTGCATAACTCTTCGCGGAAATGCAAGCGTGATGTTAACTCAAAGCCTTCAAGTTCGAAAAAAGTACTCACTTTTATTAAATGCAAATGAATTAGAACTTGCTAAGAAGTGATGAGAGCTATTTAAATAACTCTTCGGCTACCTGTCTGTTAGATTGCGTCCGCGATGCGGCTGCGGCTTGCGGTAGCGGCATGCGATACACGTCTTGGTGGTGATACTTTTTTGATAAACTGCCTACGTAACTTACAATGTTTATAATAATAATATATTGGGATATCTCCACACGCGACCATCTGATCCCAAAGTAAGCATCAAGAGAGCTTGTGTTATGGAAACCAAACGGCTGGTAAACTACATAAGTACGTGTAAATATATACTTCATTACATATTTCTACACCCAGACACAGAACAAATACTTGTTGCTGGAAATGGAATTGGAATCGAACCTACGACTTCTACGGTTGCGTCGAAATTGGTGCGAAACTTGGTAAAGTTCACTAACCACCGCGTCTACGGACTAGCTGAATATTTTAAGAAACAAAATCGTCATCATCCGCGTAACCTTTTTCAATGCTGGACACAGCTCTCTCGGATAGCACGCCACTAAGCTCAATTTTAACCATAAAATAGTATACATAAAACACGAGCCGCATCGCACTGTCAAATCGCAAACCGCTATAGAAGATGGCCGCCAATCGGAAGAGTGCTTATAAATAATTCATTATGGCGGATCTCACGTTTGGAATAATGGTTTTAGTGCTTCGAATAATATTATTGGCTACTTCTCGCTGAATTTCATTTCGTTTACGAATAAAGCAACAGTTTAGTTTGAGAAGAAAAAAGCTACACCATTGCCGAGATTGTAATTCGAAAAATATGTGTACGTATTAACTTTTACAATATGAAGAGAGGTATATAACTTAAGTAAGTCAGGTCTGTAAGGGAACGGATATGTGGTGTTCGGTGATCCCTGCCTGCCCTCTAACGAACCTGGCGTGCTATACATATAACAAACATAATTATGGTGATTGTAATTAATTGTCCAATATATTTTTTATTAATCAACTGCACCGACGCTTCTGTGTTATTAATTATCTGTATTTCTTAGCTACAATAACAAAATTTTATCATCATCATCAATCCTTCTGTCATCCCACTGTTGGAGACGGGAGCCAGAATGAGAAGGGTTAAAGCCACAATATAACATATCCAAACGCTAAGTACAAGACTTAACATTTCAAAATGACAAATGACATTAATCCTTCAAATAATTTCTTTTAAAACTTTATTAAAACATCTTCAAGGGTGTTGTATATATATAGTCTTTATGTCTTTTATACACCACAAGAGACACAGAAATAAAATATACGAAAGAAACACACAAAAGGAGGTTTTATCCCTTAAGTAGCGGAAATTGGGGCAACCTTTGTATAGAGCAAGGCGAGTACCTGGTATAAACTGGAAAGGGCTGTAAAGACTTACAGAAATCAAATATCTTTCTGAAAGGAAGCTGACTTAGTAGACTGCCTCGTTGGTAGTGTTAGTAGTGTAACAGCCGGTTGAGAGGGCCTTCATCATCATCAGCCTATCTCAGTCCACTGCTGGACATAGGGCCTTGGATTCTATAAATTTCTAGTAGTGGCTCGGAGTCTGGATTCCGAACCACTACTAGAAAATTTCACCGGTGTAAAGATTTCACACTTTCTGAACTGTTTTCTGGTAAATAGTGTTTATAACATAGTACACTCAAGTCGCAAATGAGCGATATGTACAAATACTTTGATGTTCTGGTATCACGGCCAGTGGACTCACCGACGGTGGTGAGAAGCATGTTGTCCAGAAGGAGCGCCACGGCCACCACGACCAGCAGCAGCTTGCGGGACTCCCGCAGCGCAGCCAGCCTGGCCCGCCAGCCCAGCCCGCCGGACGCCGCGCCCATCTTCAGGTTTTGAGTACCTGGAGAGCAGACCGTGTTACCCATCGCTGAGGAAGCAGTTTAACTAACAACTAATGCTCAGTAGACTAGCTAACGCTACAATTCCGTTGCTGAAGTTTTAATCCTAGAGTCGTATTTCTAAAGTCCAATTCCTAACCTCTATAGGCTGTAGGGGCTTCTCTATTTTATTTACTTAAAAAAAATATTTAACAGTACATCCCCTTTTGCTACCAAGCCGACACTAATTAATTTAAATGGTATTCAACAGCTTTGTCATCAAAAATCTAGCATATTTTCCGAAAACACGTATATATATCCTAATTCTTTCAGTACTTCGTTAAAAACATTGCATGCAGTTCTTACATAGACAATAGTGTAACTTTGAATCACTTTTTGCTCATATTACATCATTCCTTCGTACCAGTGAAAACAAAATGGCCGCCGGATATGAATCTAACGACTTGTTCAAAATGGCCGCTCATAAGCTTACGTATTTAAGCGGCAAGTCTACCCCTGTAGAGCCACTACTGTTTTCTGTACTTTCTTTTGTAGTAATCAGACACGTTAAGACATAAAAGGCACTATATAATATAGTTTCTTCCAAGATTTTGCGACATCTTGCTATATAGTTTCTGCTTCGGTCTTCACCGTAATATTGTTTGTCTTATCCTATCCTTCTATGGTCATCCGATTCGACAGACCTCTTCTCAGAATAAGTGAGTTAAGGCTCTACCTGCCACCGTAGCAAAGTGCGGGATGGCAGAGGTGACGCGCTTGGAGAAAAACGTACCTGGATGACAGAGCTTAGCTCGGTATTTTTTTGATTTTTTAAATTACGAATTAGTTGCGTTGATAAAGGGCTCCCGATAATAGTTTTTCTCACAAAAAGGGGACATCTGGACTCAAATCGGGGTCTTCTGATGTTTGGACCGCCCGATTTCCCACGCGAGCTATTATAACCTTGTAGATGGTGGCGTATTCTAAGGATAATAGTAGCAGTTTTTCAATGTCTGAAAACACGGATAAAAAGACGTTTTCTAAAAATGAAACCTAGCTAGATCGATTCATCGCCCCCGAAACCCCGCATACTAAATTTCATGAAAATCGTTGGAGCCGTTTCCGAGATTCCGATTATATATATACAAGAATTGCTCGTTTCAAGGTATTAGATATTTGTCACATATGTAACTAAAACTATACAGCGCACACAAAAGAAAGATGGCGGCCGGATATGAGCGGGAGCGCTAACGACTTGCTATTGCGTCGGTTTCCGGTTGACTCGGCGCTCGCGGGGAATGATTTTGATTCTCTTTTTGGAAAATTTGCAACTGCTCTAGAAATATATTAAAATCATCGAGATATTTTTTATTTGGAAGTTTTTTGAAATAATGTTGTTAATATCCATGTGTTCATTTTTATATTAATTGTTCAGTATATATATGGCTCACGTTTAGACTGGAAATATCATAATAATAATATCTTGGGACATCTACACACAACTCATATGATCCCACAGTAAGTATCAAGACAATTTGAGTTACGGTAACCAGAGGGCTGGTAAACTACAAATATGTACGTATTGATATACACCTATACAGATATATTTACACCCAGACCTAAATAAAATATTCTTGCATCACACAAATAATTATCCCGAGTGGAATTCGAACCTTCGACCCCCAGCTCAGCAATCATCGCTAACCACTATACAATCGCATCAGTCAAAGTATTAATCTCCTGTAAATTGAAACCCCGAAGGACACTGCAATAAATAGGCAAGTTCTAAAAGGATTGAAAGAATACAATTTGGAACAAGTCGTTTTAAATCTACCCCACGAGGGGTGGAGCGGGTGCCGTGCCGATTGTTCGTAGAAGACAAGCCCCTGAGAAATCGTGCTAATCGTCCATCTTTATCTGCACTATGAGAGATTGGATAAAAATGAGATATTTCTATCTCCTCTCATTTGTCGTTGGAGAAAAGAATCTCTTGAGAACATCGTCTAACGGTTTCCTTCCTTTGTTTTTTAATCTGCCTAGATTATGCAAGTCGTTTTAAATTTTGTATCTATAAAGGAAATGAATTTAATTTTCAATCTTAGATTTTCTAGTAAAAATCTCTAGTACCGGCTCGCTATGTGCAGTCTGGATATGTTTCCTGGTGTATGGCAATAAGCTCACCACCTATTCCACGGTAGGACGTAAACGTAACTGGTGATGTTACGTTTTTATTCATTATTTTAAATGCAAAAGTGTCTGTTTGTCTCTCAGACTCTTATGCTTTGGTGATTAATTGTTGAATCGATTTAAATAAATAAATAATTTAAATTAAAAAAAATGATATAGTAGGTACGATATACATGGGGATATTCGACCCTTTAGCGATCAATGAGTATATTCAACCCAAGGGTCGAATATACCCATGTAACTTTGTATATCGAAAAAAGTATTTTCATAAAATATATTTTTATAAAAGGAATATTTTGTTGTTTTCATAAAATTATTATATTTTCATAAAATACTTTAATAACCACCAAGATTATGTGTAAAACCGTTTTTTCAGTGCTATACGTTTCGTGAGTGTTTGTACAAACGATTATATATGTACAGACTTAAGTCACGTATGTACATATACGTTTGTCGGAAAGGTCCGACTTGTATTGAACTTACACGAGGTCTTTATTCATAAGCTTCTCCCGTTTGCGGCAATGTCGAGGCAGAAGCTCATAAAGTAAAACCTCGTATATATTAAAACAAGTCGGGCCATCTTAAAAAACATATGATTTAAGACTACATGTATAATCAGTTTGATTTAGCTTGACTTTGATGGGTCACATCTAGTCATTGAAATGTTCATGTAGATGGATTGATCCTAAATTTGGTACACTACTTTTGATGACAATATAATTGTGTGTGATCAACATCATTGCAAGTTCAATATTAAGCTACGATATCAAATGAAAGGGCTCGATTAATAGAATTCAACACAACATGAAACAATTTTAAATCTAAGATGGCGCCCGACACAAAATGGCGGATCACAGCGCTTCGACCGTCAATATTAAAACTGAAATATAAATATCTAATCAAAATTAGATTGCAACGAACTGACAGAAAGTAATCTTGTATTAATGAGGCATGATATGAACTTAATAGAATTAGAAATGACTACGACCAAATAGTAAAATTGAGCACTCTTAAATGAAATCATTAAAATAATGTATGAAGAGAGCGATGAATGTGGAAGCACAACAGTTCTGCAAGGTATTTGGCACTCTGTACTCTCTGTCTGCTCTATTAGAGACCTGGAGTGAAGATATGTATGTGTTAATAAAATTAGTAAAATAAGTTTATGGTTTATTATAAAAAAAATGCATTCACAGCATATGAGCGGTTGACTATATACAATAGAAATTCGACGCGCCCAAGAAATTCTTTCAATCTGATCAATTCCCTGGATTGATGAGAAGAGTCATCTGATGAAAAAAAATAGTGATAACCTAGTGGCTTAAAATTCCCCTCCCATTCCGGGGGTCCTAGGTTCAAATCTACCACGCGCCCCTCTTCACAAAAATGTTCGTTTTACCTTAACATCACTCGCCGTAACGGTGAAGGGAAACGTCGTAGGGCGGCCTGCGCACCTTACACTTTAACAAATGTTCTCTAAGGCATACAATGTAGTCTGCCAAGCCGCATTTGTCCAACGTGGCGGACTATGAACTTAACCCTTTCATTATGAAAGGAGACCCGTGTTCCAATAGCGGGATGACAATAGAAAACTCGGAAAAGGTGCAACAGTGGAATGATAGGAGAGTCGGAGAAAACTTTTCAAAGTCGGAATAACTTTAAAGGACCCCGCCCACAGTTGCTTAATACACAGATAGTTTTCGGCCTGCCACCGGCTCGCAGCTATAGGCGCTGTGCCCGCACAAATAGTGTCTGCACTCAACAGGTGGTGGGTTCGCTTCTCGGCAGTAGTATATCGTTTATTGTATACTAAAAGCCTTCTAGTTCTGCGAGGAGACTCATCTCCAACAGTGGGTACAATAGATCATGTATGTATATATATATTTTTGTAAAAAAAGAAATGTACCGAATGACTTTCGTTTTTTAATTAATAAACCAGATTTTATTAAAGTTAATAAATTATTTATTTTATTATATCCGTTATTTTATATAATTACAATTACATACATAGTGTTACTCAGATATCAAATTTATATCATACCCTTCAAATTAAAGATTTAAAAAATGTTCTCAAAATTACAAAAAATTGTAAAAAAAAGTTTTTTAAAATTCCTACTCGGTTAAAAAAATAAGGGCGTGTCTATACATGTAAACCTTATTTTATATAAAACTACCATTAAATATTTTTATGGCAATCTCACAGTTCACGCTCAACAGACTTTCAACATCAAACCGGCCATAAACCTCATATATGTATTATCTATAAGACGCTTTTTAGAATCTTTCCTGATTTTATCCACATATATTTATACATCGAAATAATATGTAAACTTACCCTAAATTCTCAAAATCAGTTCTCCCATCTTCAAACGACGTAATAATAATTAAAAAATATATTATACTATTTAAAAATAAACTATTTTCACGTCCGCTCTGCTTGGCTTTCGTTGGACGACTGTGTTCTCGCAGAAAATTCAAAATCGGACATCGAATGCATCCAGTAACGGCAGACCTTTGATATATATAAGCTACCCCCCCTTTAGAAGCCGCTCTATGTTTGGTGAGGAGGGTGGGGGAGCTCTTGTGATGCTGGGCCCTTCTTATCAATCCTCCATTTAGTATACGAGGCAAAAAGAACTTCAAAGTCGAGTAATAAGGTTTAATTTTCCCTGTTGCTGGTATAAATCCTGAAAGTTATTTTACTACAAGGGACAATCTACCGTATGGTGTAAAGAATAAGTGTTATTTTGGCTTGCAATCGATATTAAAAGCTACAGGTTTTCGATAAGTCCGCGCTGAAAGTGCGGTTCTCGCACACCATGTATATTGACGCTAGTGAATCTTTATAGAGACTTGGACTATTATATTTTCCATATCATTCTATTTATCAGATTTTTGGATTAAACAAATAGACAACTCTGTGAAAAGACGATAATATTGAACTAGGTGATGATAATATTGTTCTTTACGTTTTAATCAGGTTAGTGTTGCGATAAGTGCTGAGTGATATTTGAAAAAGACTAAAGTTAAAAGCTTTGTTGTAAATGTAGATTATTTGACCAGTAGAAAGTTGGGAATATTTATGTAATATGTATATAAGTAAAGATAATGGCAATGGAAGGCAAAAATAAATCAGCGTTCGGCCGTTCGTTACAAATAGTATCCAGAGTGAAGTAAATTTGCAGAAAAATAGAATTCGCCACACTAATGAAACTGAATTCTGCTTAACCTCTTAGCTTAAGTTTGATAGCTTAGTAAATAATAATAACAATAAAATAAGAAAATACCAGGGAAAAAACTCACTTGCGACATTCTTCTCCTAGTCCGTAATAAGAGGTCCTTAATTTCGCTCTATCTCTCTTTTCCTCTTGAGCGGATACATATATCTGTCTCTTTCTACGCTTTTAAGTACCATCCAGGCCCTTTTATATACCGTTCTATAGACATACGTATGGTTTTGTTCGATGTACATATGTATATTCATATATTGTATATATTTATATATATGTGTTACTTTATACTAATGTATAAACGTATTTAAGCTGTGATAGCTTAATGGCTTAGAATTAAAGCTCCAACACGGATA
>DWDT01004758.1:0-10960 GCA_018245595.1 Microceris scylla
CTACAGATTATTATGGTTCCAGAGGTTATTGCATGTGAGTCATTTAAATTTAAAAAACCAAATTTAAATGACTCACATGCAATAACCTCTGGAACCATAATAATCTGTAGAACTGATATTCTGTGTCTCTTTCTCTTATGATCTTTGGTAGTGCAACTGCATCATACTCCTTTCTTCTTTCATGCATCAAGGGGTAAAAGTCTTGAGGTGGTATATGCGATAAACGCGTTTTCAGCAAGTGTATGCTGTATTTGGCGATACGGCGGTCAAACAAAGCACCGACCTTACCACCAACAGTGCAGCCATCTAATAACAATGCTCTGAAATAAAATCATAAAAACTAAGTTTTACTTGTTGTCATCTTTAACCTTTTTATTGTATCACTGTTGTAACATCTTGAAGGCAACCTTAAATCTAGGATTAATTTAATATACAACCGTTGATGTAGCCACCACATGTTACCACAATCAATACCACAAATTGGTAACTTTTATAATGATAATTTTAATGAAAAATGAAAATTACATTATTAATTGTTTAATAATTCTATCATCATTGTGACTGAATATATATCCCATGAAAACCACATGTAAAATATAAGAGAACAGAAGATATCAAATTATTTTTATAATACAAACCCAACTTCATTAGACACTTACATAGGCATAGACAATATAGGTGGGCTATTTTTTATGAGACCATTTTTCTTCAATTCTGCCTGTATATCTCCTCCTGTTAATTGCCACCAATAATATAAATACTGGAGCTTACAGCCCATAAGCCCACGAGGCTTTTTAGTTTCCATTGGTTTTTTACTATCAATTTCAGACAGATCTTTTATAATATCAGCAAAGGATACTCTTTCACTTGGATATATTGTGAGACATTTTTCTATGATACTTCTTATTTTATCTGGCAACATCTGAAACAGGCCATACAGTATTGATTCATTTATCAGTTATAACTTACTATAATTTAGCAAAGGCAATATTTTTACTGTTGTGTTTTCGTTTATAAATATTAGAAGTTGTAGTATTTCTCCCGGTACCACTCCATGCTGTATAATGTCCATACATGTGAAATAATATGAAATAACTTTTGTTTGTAGGGGCGTTTTCAAATCAGCATATTTTCTGTGCATGTAACTTTTTGCCCCATGCTGATCTCGTACGAGCATTCATGCCCTCCTCAGGTGTTACAAAAACACATAGGCCATGGTGACCACTTACCAGCAGGTGGCTCGTCTACCTACTCTCCCTATTATACAAATATCAATTTTTAAGGCCTACTAACAGCTAAAGCATGATTCTAAATGTTTAATAGAATTTCTCATGAATCTTTTTATGTTTCATATATTTATATTATATTGCATATTTATATTATAGTACATTCATGAGAATTTTTCAAATATGACTAGTACTTTATGAAATTAGTGTGAACTAACAAACTAGATACTTCTATCTTTACAGTATTAAATATAGGTAAGATGCCATAATTGTCTCCACAACCAAATATGATTTTTAAATTCCATATGTACCTTATACCCATCAATACAGTCATGTTCTCTTGCTATTCTTTCAGCAGGGTTACTGGCATGTACAAGTGTTAGTATCCTCCTTAAAATTGGACCGGGTTTAAGGTTAATCCATAGTTTTCCAATACACATCTCAAGCAGAATGATACCGAAAGACCACACATCTGCTGCTGGACCCCCTCCATTTAATATTGTTTCTGGGCTTAGATATCGGGGAAGCCTGAAAAATGTATATAAACAATATAATCATTTTAAAACAATTCGGAAACCTACATTTGTATTTTCATATTATTCTTTTCTTTATATTTTACTATGTGGCAGACTATAGTTTAGACTCCATCCTGCCTGAAAAATGCCTAATCACTTACATTAATGAATCCTAAATTAGAATAATTGTGTATGTAAAAACAGATGCTGATAGTGATCCACTTCTTACCTCTGTGCATATGATATGAGCCAATTGAATGGTTAAAATACATTATAATAATAACAGACAACACAAGTTATAACAAAAGCTATGACACCAACAATAACAATAAATATTTATAACTATTTGTTTAATAAACGTAACATCACATCTGTATTCCCCAGAGGGGCAGGGAGAGGTGTGTAGGACAGCCCCACATTTCACCAGTTACGTTTATGTCCCATGGAATAGGTGGTGAGCCTGTTGCTATACACGGGGCACAGAATTTATTTAATTCAGTATAAATTTACTGACCCAAGTGGAAATGGTACTTGAGTTCCACCACTGGTCATATGATACATTCCATAGTTGAACAGCTTCACTCGACAATTGTTGTCCAATAATATGTTATCATCTGACAATGTCCTGTGAGTGATACCCTGTTGGTGGAGGAATTGCATTCCATTTGCCACTTGTAAAACAATGTTTGTGATTTCTTCATGTGAGAACTTTGCCTTCCATTCTGACAGTGGCTTGCCTATAACCTCAGTTACTACTATGATCCTTTCTGCAATAACAGAAATGTTTAAGTATCACAAAATAATAATACTTTCGTTAATTTAATAATATTATTACAGTATTATTAATATCACCATGCACATAAATTGTATTCATAATAAATTGAGGACATTTCAAAACATCATTTGCATTTAGTGTTAATTTAATTTTACCATGTTTGCCACGAATAATATCCAGATATGTGCATAAATTAGGATGTTCAATTGTTAGTAGGCGTTGTGCACTGCCCAGAATAGTAATAGAACTCGGCGTCAGTGGCAACCCGTTACTGCCACAGGTCTCCCCTGGATGATTCCGAGCAAAGAATGTGCACGCAGCGAACTTATACGCCTCTTCATTATCATCGCTCATTTTTATTGTTCCAATCTTCCACAATATAACACCGATAAATGATACACTGTACACGGAATAAATATGTTAACGGCCTTAAATGTTTATTATTTTATAGTATAATAAATTAATGAGGACGAAAAATAGCTGATATACTACCCACTTGCAAATTACCCACCAAACAACATTGTCTAGAGACTAGACTTACTAGACTACAAACTTCACAACCTTATATCCCTATACTAGAGTCTGTTTTACAGTGAATTTTGAGCGCTGTAAATGTCACAACAAAAATGAATGTTGTCTTATGCTGACAGTTTATTGGGTGGTACAAAATACATAGAGGTATCCTAAATAGAGTAGAGAGACATACGGCTGCCTGCAAGCGGCGAAGTCCGTCGGACTTTGAAGAGAAACGATCTCTTTGGAAAAAAACGATCGCAATACCCCCTCTATCGCACTAGTGACGCATCCGCACTAAAAGAACAGATTGTTTTTTCAATAATTAACTCATACTAGCGCTACTTATGCGTACACGAGTAGTAAGAGACAGGTAGTCGCATTTACTCTCTTTTATTCGGTGGACACATTTTAGGCTGGCTCCCCTACTCTATGTATAACAACTCAATGATAAAATATTGTTAATTCGATGACCAGTTTGATAATGAAATATTTGGTTTACATGTTAATTTACATATCATATTTGGTGCGTTCCACTAAGCGTCCACAACGATCACAATGCTCCTTTACTCGTTTCACATAGCGACAGCGGGCGTAGTGGTCGCGGCGCAAACGTCACTCATGACGTCATGACTTACGCTCACGCGAAGCTCACGACGACCCATCTGAAAAGGTGGGTCGCCGCGGTCGTGGAGAAAATTGGCGGGATTTTCTAAATTCAAAGCAACAAACACGGCAACCGTAAGACCTTTTACGACCGTAACGCTCGCAAACAAGTGGAATGGAAAAAACTGTGGTCGTGAGCGTGGTCGTTGTGAACGCACCCATTATTTCACATAAAACGTAGTCGACAGATATTATAGTATATATGAATATAAAAATATCAAATTTCTCAATAAAAGTTCATTGTAAACGAAACAATATTACATAAAATAGAAAAAAACTAATTTTGTAATTTGTTGAATTATGCTGAATGATATTAAAAATATATAATATCAAGAAAGTTAATTAGCAAAATCTACACTTTTCTGTAATCTTTTTTATTAAGGTAAATAATTGCGAAGATATTTCTTATTATATTTGTGTACAGAAATAAAAACATTTGATTATTTGAAAATGTGTCATTGTCATAAAGTTTTGATAATTTTTATTAGCAAATGGCAATATTGGTTGCGAAGTTCAGACTTCAGTCAGGTCGCCTATATTTAATCTGTGGGGAAGGTGGAAAGTGAGATAAGAACAATAATTCTATTTGATGATTTTATCTCAATTATTTTACTGAACAATAACGTGAGTATTCGTTTTATTTCGTCCAATAGTTTCTTTATAATTGTTATTTTATCACACGAGCCTTTTTTATATTTTAATCATGGTGAAAGTAGGCTTTTAGCTACGTGTTTTGTTGAATTCAATCAAGATGGCCTGCTTTGAACTACGACCACCTAACTGCGAATCTGAGATGGAAGAAGGAGAAATAATAGATGAAGTCGATGAACTATCGGACATATCATCGGAAGAGGAGTTCCTATTAAGACAACGACTGCAAGTTCTAGAAAATTATAACAATGTCCTTGAGCGTAAACAGGCCAAGAGATCATCGTATGAACAAACCAATGGTAAGATATTACGACGTAGACGGTAATGTATAGTCGACCGATTCAGCTGCGATAAACCCAGACTAACAGAAAACCATTGTGATACTCAAGAACAGCGTGCTGATACCTTCGGGACTAGACGTGGTTTTATTACTGAATAAGTGTTTAGGTGCGATGTACCATAAAGTGACTTGCTATTTACCTATTTAACCCCGATTATTCGTTTAGATATTTCTCATTAAGGTTAAAACGAGTCCAATAAACTTAAGTAAACGACTAGTTTAGATTTACTGACTTATATAATGAACTACAATTAAACACTTTGATGACCCACATCTATATGCTTTTCGCGCGTTAAATCTCATAAGAATGAAGAAAAATGTAATTGGGTAATATTAGCTAGACATTTTTTCTTATAAATTTGAATTGTTTACTGTTATTTGAACCTGTTTCAAATAAGTGACAGTATTCCATTATTTGTTTCAATTGCTGATATGAGTTAGTTTGCTACAAGAACAACATTGTATAGTCCATATCTAATTGTTTCCATTTTTAAATTCAAAATTTTCAATTCTTCATGAGATCATATAAATATTGCAATTTATTACTGTTTATCAAGTCCTCTAAAAAGTGTGTTATTCTAAATATTTGTTTAATAATCGTTTTTCTGTAAGCTCCTCTCTGACTAATGAAGGTTTTTAAACATTGCTATTTAACATATGTTAAATAGCAATTATATGGCTGCAGTACAGGATGAAACTCATTACATTAACCATTCACAGGTCCATTGATGTCATTCAATATATCAGCTTTAAAAGTTTTTTACAGTTGTTCTGTTGTAATTCAATAGTTGAAGTACTGGTTGGGTGTACCCAACCAGTACTCCAACTTCTGTAGAAGTAAGAAGAAAAATATTCATTCAAAAGCTAAAAACATGTGTTGTTAGTTCTTGAACAAATAGTATATATTTGTTTCTAAGGTCTTTACTACTAGTATTTTTCGAAAACACATGTTGAATTAAGATAAGAATGGCATTAGTTTGTGTTCTCACTGATCCATGCTGCGCTACTGCTACAGTTGATATTTCCTATGGCATCCCCAGTTGGCAATCGACACCACACAGAGAAATTTCTTGGAGTATGAGTTGAAAAATTATATGCAAAAATATAATAAAAATTTAATTAATTTTCTACACAGAAATACATGTGAATTATATGATATATAATTATTTCGTTCAATATTTATATAGCAACAGTTGCTGTAGAAATATAGTTACAGCAGATGAACACCAAATGGTGTTCATCTTAAATATAACAGATGTACTAAATAAGTACCTTACCAGACATATTTTTTAGGTAGAAGACCAAGAAAGGAAGTTAAACTATACGATCTATCAGATGTATCAGAGACTGATTTGGATGAGAATAATATTCATGTATCACAAAAATTTTTGAAGAAAACCCACACAGTTAAACCTCACAAAAGAAAAAAAGCTAAAGAGCCTGAGATTGTAGTGACAAAAATTAAAGACTGTAAAAAGAAAACGAAGCAAAATAAGAAAAAAATCCTGAGTAACTTACGTATTAAATCTAGTGATGAATCAGATGATGAATTTTTTAACAAAAGACGAAAGTTAGCAGATGCAGTTACTTTAAAAAAGAACAAAAGTGAATCTACTTTAAAAGACAGAATTAACAGAATGTTATTTGGGGCTAAAAAACCTAGCAACATAATAGAACTAAAGAATCCTGATACTGTGTCAGCCCAATTAGAATTTCACAGTATAATAAAGAATGTAAATGTTGCAAATGGTAATCACAGCAATGTCAAAGATACTAAATCTAAAATTGTAAAACAAAATTGTGACATGTTAGTAGTTGAAAAATCAAAGCATTCAGACAATAAATTGGATAATATAAAATTAAAGACAAATATAAGTGAACATGAAATTAATATTGCAACAGAAGCTTCTGTGATTCCATTAAAGGAATCTATAGATCTATGTACTGAAAATGAGAGTTCACAAGATTGTGTAGACTCAATTTTGAGTGAGAAAGATGAGAATAATATGCAGGTAATAAATGAGAAAACAAACCATGCAAGTTCAGATGAAGATCTGGAAATGTTAAGGGAATATGCATTAAAAACAAAATCTTCCAAACCAAAAACTGAAAAACCAAATGAAAAATCAACTGTTCCTCCTAAAAAAAAACAATCTGTTGCATCTGAAGACGAAGATAGTGACACTGCAGAGCTTCGATTAATTTGCTTGAAATCCACATTGCTAAAAAAAGCCATAGAAATGAAACAGAAGCAGAAATTAAAAAAACGGCTCTCACAGTCTTCCAGTTTACAAGATGATTTTATGATACATACAGAAGTTATAAATATTCAATCTGAAAACAATACTGATATAGAATCCGTCGATATGGATATTGGATCAGATGGAGAAGAAAAGGCGAAGGAAAATTCAAGTACAACAATGCTTGATACTTACTCAAATGATACTGTTAACAAAGATGGAAATTTAAATCATCAAGAAGATGAACTAGAAGAGGATGAAGATTTATTGCGTGCAAAATTATTAACATCCTTGACAAAAAATCTGCCAAACCTTGTACAGCTTAGTGTCCTTGATTCAATAAATGCCGAGGTAAAAAATACCACAAAAGATAGTGCAACAACTATATCAGTACCTGCACCAGAAGAAAAGAAATTTATTATTAAACTAGGTGAATCTGACTCGGAAGGTGAACATGAAGCAACTAAGAATTTGACAAAAATGCATATGAAATTATCAGAACATTATCAAGACTTCCAATCGAAGTTAGACACTCTACTTAAATCGACGCGCATGGAGTTCGAAAAAGACACATTACCTGATGTGGTTCAAAAACCAGTTGTACAAAAATCCACAGAGAAATTTGTCCCTAAGGTAAGAGTGATTAGAAAACATATTGCATGAATGGAATTAAGTAAAAGTGAGGTAATTAAAAGTATATCTTTTTAGGCCATGAATCATTTACCTAAATCTGAGCAAATTGAGTACAAAAATTTAGTGAGAAGAATGGCAGAATTAGAAAAAATCAAGCAAGCTCGGAACTCTCTATTGTTATCACAAAATAAAACATCAATAAAAGAAACGCTTAAACCAAGAAATGTTTCTTTAAACAATTCAGAAAATAATTTGGAAGAAAAAATTGCTTTGTCAAGGTATGTAAATTAAATGATCTCTATTTCATTAATATACACAATTGACTACATATTAACCTATGTCAATTCCCCAGAAAGAAGATAGCAGAGGAATCAGTAAAAGTGCTTAAATTAAAAGAGGAAGCAAAAAAATTATCTCAAAAGTACAAAATAGTTGCAACTGAACTTAAAAATATTAGCACTGCCATAAATTTTAATAAAAAGCAGCAGAGGGCTGTCCACAATAACCTGCAGCAAATTAGATTGCATCATCAATTATTATTGAAAGGGTATTTTTTTGTTACTAAATATTTATGGTTAATTTTATAAAAATTATTGAATGCAATTTTTTTTATTTCAGTTCCACTCATAGTCTTAACACATTAAATTCCTCAAAAAGAATACCGTCAATAAGTAAAATTCAAAAAGAAAACAACCCAACAGCTAAAGATTCTTATACAAATTTATTAAAATCTGTCAAAGTGAGTTTCGTAAATGACGTAAACACTGGTGTACCATCAGCTGAGTCCCGATTATCAGTACAATTGGATGTCATTAATAGTAAAAAGGTTGTTAAATTACCCAAAAGCCCTCCTAAAGGAAGAATCGTTGATATTGTACCAAATTCAAATACTTTATCTGTATCTAAAAAGACGGATAAAGAGATAAGTAATAACCCACTTGTACAAAAAGGTGGAGGGAATAGTATTGTAGAAATAAAACGAAAAGAAACAGTAGAAGATAGCATTATTGCCAATGTTGATGATTATAAATCTCCACTAGCAGCCCTAAGGAACACGAGGTAAGTAAAAGTCAAAGTACAGAACCTGGTACAAAGTACAGAATCTTATACTAATTTGTAGATGGCCTTAAATTTCTACTAAAATCGTATTACACAAAAAGACAACTTTTGAAGTATTATCTTAATATAAATTTGAATAATTCTTTTCCTGTATATGCTTGTAGCAGTAGCACTGTGTTTCATTGTAATTCCTTTAACCGATATTGCTTCTAGCTCAGTTTACGGTATGTTAGTCTGATGATACTTGATATTGACACTTAGCCAAACATTTTGTACAATACGAAGAATGTCGTGGACGGCATGCGTACGGACATCGTCGCAGCGTGTTGCGATGTGAGTATGCAGTAAAACTGTCCACCAGTATTCATAAATGTGTATAATATTGTATAACTAACACTTTTCAGTTGGGAAGCAGATCCGAATGCATTCCTCTGCCCATACGAAGTTGGCGGCAGCTGCAGAGATCCCGACTGCAAATATCTCCATCCCAAAATCCCACCTCAACAATGACACCATACACACAAACATAGACGTAGACACACTGCTAAACATACATGATACAAACGTTAACGCAACCATATTTATTCATCCTTGTCCTATCCTAGAACTGCGTCAAAGTCAAATGAGGAGTCGGCCATCACGTGTAAAGTATATAAATGTAGACTTTATAACATTAATTTTGGTGAACGTCATGCATGCCTTTATTTGAACTAAATGTATTCATGTCAATTATTATTTCCTTAAAGTTATTCACATATTGTTTTTACCTCATAGCAACATTTTCACGTATGAAAGTAATATTAAAATTATCTTTCGCACGCCTTTCACATATCAGTTAGAGATTTTTAATAACGATTTTTACTCGGCATTGGTTTTTATGTTGACTAATAAAATTAATGTTTCTCATATGAGATTTTTTTTCCAATTTTAGTTATATTTAAAAATTCTGTAGTTCCGAATAAGATTTTTTTTATTTATCTTTTATGGTATTCTAGTTGGGCGTACTTCATGCGGCGGCACCGTCTGCAGCCGGTAAGTTTCGAGTAAGTTTAAACTAGTGAAAATGTAGTGTTCTATCGACTGCCATTTTTTTTATCAAGACTGCAACGTGTCGGCGTCCATGGTAAAGTGACTATGTGACACTTTAGATATAAGTGAATCATAATTTTCTAATTTTGATAGAATGTACATAATATATATATATATGGATTATGTAAAGAGTTATAAATAAACGTTAAAAAAGATTGTCAATCTGGATTTTTATTTTTAAACATACAGCGCCCGAAATAAAACAACATCAGAAATTTTTACAAATAGACATTTTATTCAGATATTGTAAAAGAAAATATAAAGTAAAATACTCATTTCCACACAGATACACTTAGACAAAAATACGTATATTTTGGAATCAAATTCGATATAATTATTTATTGATAAAATTCTTACTCTTAAACAAAGGGAGAAATCTCAGTGACTAGATAGAATACAGTATGAAAGATAGTATTGAATGAGAATTTCATATTATCCGATACAATATCATGAGTCACCTTCCTAACCTGTAGGTAGGTACGCTTTATTTTTGTAAATTGGATTTTTTTTATAAAGCTTTTAGTAAATGGCTAAAATGTTATTTATTAAGTGAAATGTACCTATAATTTCATTTTTTTCTGTCGTAACAATAATTCATCATTTCTAGCGATATCGGATCTAGTTTAATCCTCGGGGTCTATGGGTTTGCAGGATTGTGATTTGTGATTATATTTCAATTACTATGTATATATTAATAGCTAGATGACACAATGTTATCTATAGGCTGGAGGTATCAAGGCTATGTAAAATTATCGGATAGAGCATCGAAATCGTATATAATAATCAGCAATCGGCTAGAATTATTATTATTATATTATTATTATCGGCTCTAATATGGTACCGAATAATAAGAAATCATTCCAATACTGTGGCAACTGTGGGCTAAGGAAGTGATTAGATCTACATAGACGCACAATATTATTCGTGTTATCATAATAAACAACGAAGTACACACATCGATTGTAATTTCTAGTAATAAATATATACATATTATTTATATCATATAAAATCTAAGTCATAAGATATTTGGTGTTTTAAATGCCCAATAGGTATATTAAATGCACACTTTTTATTTGTTTACTGTTTAATATAATAATATACTTTATGAATAAAAAATCAACCTCTTATAAGGTATTAAATCCAATTCATTTGCATTGTTATGTACTTCGATCGTCAAAATGAAAAGTTCTAGTCAAAAGACACTTGCCCATGATAATTTTAGTAGGTTTCGATTTATTAAAATTCCCATAATT
>DWDT01004759.1:0-10958 GCA_018245595.1 Microceris scylla
AACAACTCCAAACGACAAGTGACAGTCGACCTTAATGTTTCACACGTAAGGTCTTATTTTACTTGTAGTGTTGTGCCAATGCATAACCAATAACGCGTAGTTTCTAGATTTGTTCGTCACAATGCTCTTATATGTATATCTACATACAATGCATAACGAACAGCGAAGTTTTGAGATACTATCGGCCGTGACATAATGTATTAAAATAGAACATAATTATATTTTGTACAGGCCCTCCAGCTAGGTAGAGTGACGATATACTCAAAGTGGCTGGCAGCGGTTGAATTCGACGAGCTGAAGATCCAGCTCAGTGGCCTGCCATTGTATAGGCCAATGTCCAGCAGTGGACGGAAGTAGACTGATGATGATTATGTTGATTTCGTAGACTAAAGATAATAAAGATATTTCGTCATACTTTTATAATTGTTTTGCCTATAACAGTAAATTTTGAATTGCCTGGAAAAAATAACTTTTAAACGATAAAGCATTTATCACATTTATATTCTTTACAATAATACTGTCTTTGTATATTGTAGTATTGTCCATATTATAGTGTAAGCAATAAAAAGTTATCCACTTACGATTATAGAATTGTACGTATATAACTACGATGTATATAATTATATTGTTAATGTTACCATTGATTATTATTGGTGTTAAATTGAAGCAGTAGGATATAAGTAAATATTTACCAAGTTAATACACTCGTATGTTAATATGAATGCAATTAGTGTCAGTTAATAGGTAGGTACATCCGTGCCCTATTCGAAGTTGGTCACAGAAGCTTGTTGAAGTTTTTGAACTAGTAGTCCCTAGTGCACACTCGGATCAGTAGTCCCACTCTTAAGACCAAACAACAAATTTTACCATTGTTTGAATTACATACCATACATGATTGAATGTACAAACATTAGACTTTGTTTATGGGCTTATACATATAATTAATAAAGTTTTGTTAGTTTAATTAATTACGTATTAATAAGGTTTTGCTAAAACGTTGACTTCACTCATTTATACAATGTTGTACGATCGAAACTGATTTGATGACTTTTCTACTAGTCATTGTGTACAATCACTGATATCGAGATAGGGGGAACATGATTGATAATAATAGTATTCTTTTTATCTCTATGTATCACATTATAAGACATGTGTACCGGTTATCCTGCGGGATATCTCACGAAAATAAAACGTCTCATTAAATTATCTATTCTTGCGTAGGAAGGCAGCAAAATTTGTATATCTACCTACATATGAAACATTTGATGTTAAAACAATTTACAATAGGTATCTACATACTATCTAAAAGAACTGTTTAGCAATCCATGACAACAATAAAGGTGATATTGTCGTTTTTAGGAACTAAGTTATATAGTGTAAGGTGAATATTAGGTACAGATACGATTACTCGTAACAGCACTCATAACTAACCTGTAATAACTGGATTGAAGTTAATAAGAATTATATTCCGACACTATTGATATTAGTAAATACTTAAAAGCACCAACGATATTAAGCAATTAATAACGAATACTAACTGTTCTATGCCCTCCAGCTAGATGGATTGACGATATACGCAAAGTGGCTGGCAGTGGTTTGATGCGAAGAGCTGAAGATCGAGCTCAGTGGCGTGCCATTGGAAAGGACTATGTCCAGCAGTGGATGGGAGTAGGCTGATGATGATGACGATTCTAATTAACATTAGTGACTAAACAAAATAATAAACATTAACAGTCGTACACACCTTCGACATATGATGCAAAAACGATGGGTGACAGCGGTCGATCCTCACTGACAAGTACTCGATTTCGCTAGTATCTTCATGTAAAAATAGTATAGTTTTGATCCAAATAGATATTTATATCATTTGTCTTAATCCTAGTTAAATAATAACATTCCAAGTAATTGTAGAACTGTCAATATTTGTAATTGTAAATTACATTAATTTTGAAGCAACGTTTACACCGTCAAAGAATTCATCACCGGATACATCAGCGGATATATCAATGTAGCTGCCATGTATTAGGCTACTTAGAGTGCGATAAGAAAACTTAATACGCTAATAATCTATTCGGATTAACTTCAAATTTATCGGTATTTGTTAGTGAAATGCTTTGATTTCTGATTATAATGTAGGGTTTAAGTTTAGTTAATAACTTCGTAAATTGCCCGAATATTTCGTTCTCTTTAATCTACAATGTTAGATTAGATGAATAAAAGCAGCGATAAAAAAAAATAAAAAAATTGTTGTTGTTACAACATTCAAAGTCCAAAACCCCCTGGATAAAACTCTTGACAATGCTTTGGGACATGAACTTTTATTGAATGGTTACAAAGGAAAAACGATGAAAGGTCATTTATGAAGTAATTATTCACCAGAAGAATGGTTTGAATGGAGTTCCAGGAAGTATAAAAATATATATAATTTAGGATATAGATATAGAAGATATAGGTGAGAATGAATGGATAGTCGAAGAGTAAGCTTAAGTTTAAAAAATAGAAAACTATTTAAAGAAGTCAGAATATAGTAGACAACAGATGTAAGGCTGATAATCGATACGAGCATGTTTATCTAAAAAGATAGTGAACGTCGAGCAGATGCTTAGTGCAAAAAATAAATAAAAAAAGAGAATGAATAAAAAAAACATTGAATTGGTAACGGGATACTAGGCTGCATAATTCAGATATCTACAGACGTGATTGATATAAAACTATAAGATAAATCTGCGTAAATGTCTATTTAGAGAGCTGCATATGTTCCTGTTGTTGGTGCAGTACACACTAGCGAATAATAATAAAAGAACGCAGTACTTTAATTGACAACCCTGATGACGTATGTTCTTGAGCAAAATCGTCTGATAATACGTCCGATGAAGTCATTTAGATAAAACTATTATATTTTGGGCCGGAGCAGATATATAGACATGATTATAGAAATAATCAGACGTGAAAAACAACAATTTGACATATAATCTAAAATATTTCTAAAATGATACCATGTAATATACGTACTTTGATAGATTTTTTGTCATATTGCAAAGTAGACATGAATACCAAGTCCATTATATGACTCTAGATAAAATTTGACTATCACTTTGGATATAGTTTATATCTGCACTAGTAATTAAATCATTTTCGTTAATGTTTATGTAGTAATCGTCATTGAAGTATGTGATAAAGCTTACGATGAATTTAAATTTTATTACGCATCATATTTTGCTATTATATATCTATCATCAACATTATCAACAATTCGTTTAATCGTTTCCATTTTGGTATACGTTTTTGTGTAGTTAAAGTTTGTATAAACAAGTACTAACCTATAACCTCTACTTAATCATTATATAATATAAGCTAATATATAGAATATGTTAAATACTTACGGCAAATAACAGGCGTTATATTCTTATTTCATGATTAAAATTAACATAAAATATTGATATTGAAAAATTTGAAAAAAAAAAAAAATTGAGGGTTGTTGAGCTATTTTTTGACAACATGTACATTGGTAATTATTTCTAGAATTTTCCTTTACGAATTGTGTACCTACTTCGATTTCTGATTTGTCTATGTTATAAAAACGGCATTCACAGTACTACATCAGCATCACGTAGTGCGATAACATCTTTTAATTCATACCGAAAGAGTTTATCAGATGGAAATCACTTGATTGTTATCATATCATCTGATACCAAACATGAATGATTTGGGGCTGCGTGAGTTTCTGCGACCTGTGGATAACTATGTTCAGATTGCGCGTGCAATTACTTACATTCTGGAACATTCGATCACCGTTCGCCTTTTCTTCGACGGATGGAAATGTTATTAAACTTTTCTTCCATTAGCTCTTTCTTAAAATCTCCTTAACTTTCATATTTTATTAATACCAGGATCGACAAGCTTACTCACCTTAAAATTGCACCACAACGAAACGTTTTTAATTTAATCAGCAGTCTACTTAACTCATATTTGACGATGTTTTGATTAAGATAAATTGATAGATTTTAGGTTCAAGAGTTGACCAAAAGTGATAAGAATTTCATAATTATTGTTTCGTTAGCAATATAAATAAGGCTATTACATTAAGGAGAAGATAAGCTTTTGAACCATCATCATTATCAAGTTTTTATATAGATCCTCCATTGGACATAAGTCTTCTTAGAATGAGAACGATTGAGACCATAGTCGACAACACAAACAAAATATAGGTCAGCAGCCATCTCAATACGGAGAATTCTTAATTCTTCTTAATTTTTTCTTCACGATCTTTTCCTTCATCATTACAGAAAGTGGTATGTAACCTGTAAAACACTCTATAATTTTGTGAAAAAAGATACATTTCATTAAAAAAAGAGACGTTCTACAATCCATCCAATGTTGCAATGTTCAGAAGGAAATGATTTAAAAGCAGCAGTGTCTGAAGATCACCGAATTTAACCCGTAACATCATCATCACACCTGTATTCCCCAAAGAGGTAGGCAGAGGATTGTAGTACACTCCCAAGTTTCGTCAGGTACATTTACGTATGTCCCATAATAGAATAGGCGGTGAGCCTACACTGGAAACTAAATCAGACTCTGAGCCACTACAAGAAATTTCTACCAGAAAATTCAAGTTTGAAAATCCAAGTTAGAACATCCATGTTAGAACATCTTAGTTAAAAAATCCAATAGTACCCGACCCGCGGTTTGAATCCAGGACCTCTTGATCAGTGGCTGCGCTTTTCAAACACGCGACCAACGGGCAGTGAAATTTATTATCGCCTTAGTTTAAAACATCACGTCAGCACTGTCAAAGTGATTAGTGTAAGACTTACTCATTGATTTTTGTGGAATGAACCTAGAAATGACGAATTTTTTATCGAAAATTCCAGAAGGTAGGTAGGTTTATTTACAAATTTTCTAAACATTTACATGTTACTGTGAATTTCTCAAACTTATTGTTAGTGTATCTCAAGATGTATTGGCCTATGATAGCAAATAACATTCTAGTGCTTCCGTTATTTCATTTTAAAATAAGATCATCATCTGTTATTGTGGCTTTTGACCATATCCATTTGGGATATACTTGCCTCTCACGACACTGATATCCCGGCATGAGGTCGGGGGATATATTTTTTCACGAATATCACATCACTGAACACATTTTAATAACTTTGTAAACATTACATTCAATGATATTCAATTGAATTTACAGAATTTGCAAAAGTTTTCCTGGGTGTACATAAAACAAATGGATTTGAATTATGTACGTTTGATTTTGATATAACGATGTTACTTCGTTATATCAAAATCGATACCTAAGAGCTACTTATTCTTATCGTTTGGTCTATATCTATTCATCCATCAAATTCTAATCCGAATTATTTCATTCATAATTTGATATAGGTACATTTATAATACTGATTATACATATTTTTACGTCCATCGTTCCTCATGAGCCTTAGGGGTCCGTAGACGAAAAAAAAAATTCGTGGGAAGAAACAATTACATAGCATTAAAATAAAAAAAAAACAAAAATTTTCCACGTTACTGTATAGCTAGAGCATGATAATGAGCTCACGTGTCAGCTTATCGTTTGTGTCAATATCGGCTCACCGTCATCCGCTGACGAAGCCAGTGTTATAACGATTACAGGGGGTACACATGTTGGGTCGTAAAAATTGTAATCAGTCCCATGCTTTTTATCCTTCAAATAGTTCACGCTTCTTTGTAAGCAGCAAAGAAGCATAATTCTTCTTTAACCCTTCTCACTCTGAGACCTGTCTTCAACAGTAAAACGATAACGGCTAAGGGGTCGAAGATGACGATGGTGCGTACTGGCCAAAGCTTATCTTAAAACAAGTGTGCAAATCGCATGCAAATTTGTTCAGCCGTTATTAAAATTATCGTGCACAAACGCCAACATTAAATCTTAAAACGGACTTTTTATTTTGTAAAAATACGCGCCAGGATTTAAATCTAGCGCTGCTGGAATGGGACGGTTAATCGTGAACTTTATGCTTGAACTCTAGATAGATTTTTTATATATGACAGCCATTCTTAAATGAAATTTTTTGGATAATATCAGTAGTTGAATCATATTACTTTATCACGAGCAAATACGCCCTACTGGGATAATGTACACATATGGCTTGCAGATCTACCTATGTATGTACGTGCTTGTCATAAAATAGATTCATTTTCGTATAATGTTAGCTTGTGTGGCTATTCGGTGATTTTAATATTAAAATTAATTGTAAGCGTCACGGGTAGATTTTTGACACGTCATACATGTTATTTTCAAGTGCAGTGCAACAAATGTGGTGTCCTGGATCTGGCCTGTTCATCTAGTAGTGGGTATACTGTTTAATAAAGGTGTTTTCCTGTGTTCACGATGCAGAACCATTTGCGTAGAATGCTATGTTACCCATCTGATAGTTAGCGTAACGTAACATCTCGCCTGTGATCAAGTCCCATGGAATAGGTGGTAAGCCTATTGCCTTATATCGGGCGCAGATCCAAACTCCGAGTCACTAATAGGAATTCTAAATTAAAATCTAATAGCATCCAACCGGTCGGTAGTCGCGCTTGCAAACAATCAACTAACGCGGCAGTCAGCTGATAGTTAAGATTTTAGAAGTCTTAAATAGGTTTTAGTAGGACGAAAAATAGGTAATGACATCAACAGCAAAGATACCAAGTAATGTCAATATAAATAAAGGTCAATAATATATTTTCCAACTAATGCAAAGCGTTATCCTTATAAAGACCATGCTTATTTCTAAGATACAGCTAAGTTGGAGAAAGATATTTCGTCTATAGGGCTTAATAGTTTTTTAAGACCCGGCTGCACATATTATCAGTGATATAAAAAAAACAGTGGGTTCCAGAGCGCTTACCTGAAGCATGCTAATATTGAAGTTCATTTTTCGGCTGATGTAACCTACCCATCGACACTGTAGTTGGTTTATAATGATCTTATTGGAAACATGACAATGTAAGCAGTATGTAAAAGAAAAACAATGTAAGGCAATATATTCAAATATTCTTAATGAAATGTTTATAAAGATAGTTTTTAAAGGACTCGCAAACATAAAGAAAGATACCAATATTTTCAAAATTTGTTTTTAAACTTTTCGTGATATTTAAAATTGAAAGGAATATGGTAATTATTAAAACGTAATATACCTATTGTTATTTTTTGTTTTAGAAACTAGATATAATTTGTTACACTACCTCTACCCAAGAAAATAAGTGATCACAGAAATATTAGTTTAATTAGCTTTATGTAAGTATGCTAATATATATGTAGACCCAGCACACAGCGCATGATTTTATTACAATGTAAACGATTATAAATGTTGTCTTATTTTACAATTACACGAGTTACGTATGTATTCACTTAAGTTATATTTGTAAAACATACAATATAATATTTAATATGTGCATTGATCAATCAAAATATTTATAGCTGTAACTCCTGCATTTATGCATTAGCAATATTTACATTACATGTCTCCTTGCTCGTATACTTGCATGTAACTCTACGTATTGTACATTGTGTTACAATATTTTAGTTTAATGAGAAAACATTTTGGATTCATATTTCATATGGTGCTATTCACGTGATACTTATTACTTTCTAAGCTTTTATTACATCCAATTCTTTATTATTTTTGATTCATCATACACCTATAAGTAAAAACAATATGTAACAGTTAAACAAGTACCTACTATTGTCGTTTTTCATTAAATTTATCTCGAAAATGGCTGAATTCCGTTGTAATTACAAGTACTTTTACAAAGAACCAAACATGTACCTGGCTCGGATCAGACAGTTGCCTGATTGTAATAGTTTCTTTGGATATTGTCAGTACTAATTGACAATGAAGTTATTGTTTCAATTTTAACAAAGATACAATTTAAATCATGCAGTTTAATCCTTAGCACGAGTTGTACAGCTGATTTGTATAGCAACTTATAATGTAATTCATTACATTACGATCAAGTTCTGCAGTGTTAGATTTGTTTGGAAATATATATTGCATGTATTTTGGCGGCAAATGGTGTTGTAATTGTGTGGAACGAAACGTGATTCTGCACACATTAAGCGGCAACTGTAAAGCGGGAGGAGTAAGTTGCACGTCACTCGCTCGCGTCATTGCCTCACCGCCCACCCTTCACCTCTCATCACCCTTGGTCAGTGATTCAGTGATAAACACGTCTCGCTGCCGCGTCCTTGTCAGAAATGCTGCGCGTTTGACTTATCGACGAGTATTTAGAGCTGCCTTCATGCATCTTTGCCTCCGACACATACAGCACAAGTGAGCCCTAAGCGTTTATGTGCCATTAATTTGTGCAGCCGCAGCAGGGCAGCAATAATATGACCTCAATGGCCTGTTGCAGATGTCAGCCGTCACCGCACGAGGAGCGGCGGTTTTATCACATCTTAGAAAATGACTGAAGGTACATTGAATCAACATGATAAGCCGGTGAGTACTACCTACTGAACGCAATAATATCGCATGGACTGGACGTGCGCGTTGGCGCGTTCCGTGCGTGTGTTGACCGTGACTAAAAACGCGGGGAATG
Organism: Microceris scylla; assembly: GCA_018245595.1. NCBI lineage: Eukaryota > Metazoa > Arthropoda > Insecta > Lepidoptera > Hesperiidae > Microceris > Microceris scylla. The sequence continues at coordinate 8,575 of DWDT01004759.1, forward strand.
TTGATGATTGCCATTCGGAAAAATAACCGGCTATTATCTGTAAAGGATTTGGCGGAACCGTAATTAATAAGCCTGTATTCATAAATCATTTCGTGTTGCCACTTATCTTTAAATGGATATTACTTTTTAATTATTTATATAAATTAAATTTCATTTCAGTTCAGAATAAAATGTCTAATATTATAAAAATTCCTAAATGTGTTTCTTCTACTTTAAAAATGATGAAAAGTCCGTAAAAAGGAATTGATTTAAGTAATACTTCATCTAGTCGGGACACTATCAGCAATCATGTGCTGTAATATTATATGATTATCAATAGTTATTTATCAATAAGTACACAAATCTTATCTTAATGATAGTTGGAAATGTCCTAGTCTACATTCTAAGGTAATAAACATCGTTATCGAAGAAACGTGTGGTTTTGTTCATCTTATACCTAGTTAAAGCAGAGTATATTTTTCAACTTTTATAGTGAAATTAGTCATGTGTACACAGCAGACAATATTCTCATAAAATTATATTAACTGATACTTTTAATTAATTTACGAAAGAGGTGTATGATGTACTTGTAATTGCTGGAAATATTTGCTAAAAAATACGGGAAACTTCATGGATGTCCTAAAACGGGTAAGCTAAAAAAAACAAAGCAACAGGCCATAAATAATTTAGTCAACTCTATAGCAAGCCGTCAATATTGCCGCGCACATTTCAATATGTCATTGGGGAGCAACATGTAAAGTCATATAAAAATTTACATTATTTTCAAACAACTCTCATAAATTAGTGTAACATGTCATAACATATTGGACACGGATTCACATTGGTACCAGTGAAACGGTAAATGGATCGACGTAATTACGCCAATGATGTCAAAACATTAATATATATTTGACATTTTAATAAAAAAACATACATATATTTTTATTGGGCACCTATTACCGGTTTTTATCATGTAATTATAACATTGTAGATGTAAAGACACGTAACAAACACGATAACAATAATTATACTCACAAAACGAATTTTATATAACTTGAACAAAGACCTTGAACTTGGCGATATCGCTTCCGCGCTCAAACTCGCAGACATAGTGATGTGTTTGATATGAGTTTGAATGTTTAATTGTAAGACTGTGTTTTAGCACATTTTACTACATTATTTACTTAGCATATGTGTATAGATATATATGGTTACATTTTAGTTTACTAAGAATTATGTTTTGTAAAAGAACAATATGTAGTACATTATAAATCTTATGGAATTGTAACCCGAGAGAAACTAATAATATAAACGTATGTTCTGAAACTGCTTTGTTTTTTGAAGAGACGTCATCGACAAACCTATTATAATTAAATGAAAACACACAGTGCGTCAGTGACACATTAAATTACATAATATTTGTCTCTGCCGCGCCCTCGTTGCCATCCGCGGGAGCTTCTGAAGAAAAACTTGGGTAGGTACGCAACTAGTAAGACTACCACGAATAACATAGGTGATATATGCCGGTATATAACACACCATACTGTAATTCAGCGAAGACATAGATAGCTAGTACATAATAATAATTAAAAATTAACTAAATACTAAAGAGAAGTGAAGCTAATAGAAATGCGTTGATATAAATGCATGAGACAGTACACTATTGTTTAAGTAAGGTCCGCTTGACCTTGCTTAAACTAATATTGTTATTACTTGTAATGAAAATGAACTGTGAAACATAATTAACTTTTTGCCATAATAATAAGCAATGGTACGTGTTGACCAGCGAAGTGATTTCGTATTACAATATTAAAGGATGAACGTATTCTTCTGACACTCGACAGGGCCGTCCTGACTTGTCTATGGTCAGTTCATCGATGTGAAACATGTGTCCCCATTTAAACTTCCTTAAATTAAATGTGATTCCATTATTTATGTTTAAATAAAGATATTGGTCTAAAATTCGGTTTTTCATCTATGATGACGGACTTTAAAAATAAACACTTCCTAGTAGGTATCAGTCTACAATGTATGTACATATTTAATGAAAACAATTAGCAATATTAAGAAACACGGTGAAACCTGCTGCTTCTGTTATTTAATACATAATTTACAGCAAAATGAATTTCATAACAAACGACTCGCCCGCAACACGTCTCGTCTCTTAATTTTTGTACTTCAACAATCAGAGATCTAAGAGACAGTTCTATTGTATGCCGATGAATGAGGATCTTTCATTTGTGTAGGTATTATTGTTTGGTATTTACGTTAATTTTCACAGTTTTCTAAAATGTGAATATGAAAGGTACCGATTATTATATTTCTTCAGATACCCCTGATTCAAATAATCAATGAAACAATTAAAGGATATTAGATTCTTCGTATTAATATTATGGATAATCATG
>DWDT01004760.1:0-10955 GCA_018245595.1 Microceris scylla
CTGGTAGACACTTCTTTAAGCAGGACGAAGCGATTCTCTAAATCGTTTTTGTTACAAACTGCGAAAGAGTGGAACTCTCTGCCGGCGTCCATCTTTCCCGATTCGTATAACCTGGAATTATTCAAAAGACGGGTGAATAGGCACTTTCTAGGCGAGCGTGCTACATCATAGGTTGCATCTCGCTGTCCATCAGGTGGGATTGCAGCCCAACGCGAACCTATTTGCAATAAGAAAAAATAAAAAATATGTACATACGTACATATACATATACATATACATACACATACACACACACACGCACGCACGCACGCTCGCACGCTCGCACATACACACACACTCACGTATATGTATATAGGAATTGCCCGTTTAAAGGTATTATTAGACTATGTAACCCAAATGATTTCTATACTTTGGATTAAATCGGCAGCCACTATAAATATGCATATAATAGAGTTGTATCTATTTTGTTAACGCAATTTCCCGTTTGCTTTCTTAATTTTCAGTATGGTTTTATTAATGTATAACAAATACGAGAGTTATGAGATTTTCTATAGTAATATTTATTGCAAACCTTTACACTTTTTGCACGTTTTCGAAAGAGCCCAGAGAAATAGAGTAGCATTAGTACAGTCCGCTAAACTTTACGTTCATTGCAGCCCAGGGCCGACTGGAAAATGTTCATCACGAGCTGAGCACTATACGAATACTTGGTAAGCTTATCGTACTTTGTAAGTCATAATATGTACTCTGTATAAACCACGGATGCGCGGCTATACAGAGTACTTACGCCTGTTGCTGATAAAATTGGATTTATCGTACTGAATATGTTATCAGTTACTGTTACTTGTTCATAACTAAAAATTTATAATAATAAACTATACTAATAATTATTATTGACATCTATTAAGTTATGTACATCTATTAAGTTATGTACATATGATGTTAGCCGTTATATGATTCCTGTAATTTTGTTCATGAATATTTAGTTTAATATAAACGAAACAATATTAAAAAATATTATTATTATAAATTAATTAAATGACATTAATAACCATGACTATCGTTGGGTGGCAAAGTGTTTATGATATGTTCATGACAAAAATACAGGCAAAAAAATTGTTTCTCATTACGTTTCATTTGCCTGCAATTGAAGTGCATATTCTTTGTGAATTACTTTATCTGTCCTTGTCTTACTTAGCTAAGAGAGTCTTTGAATAATTTACACTAATTTCTGAGAGACAACCGAACGTAAATGGAAAAGTTGGCACTAATTAAAAAGGAGGTTCGAGAGAAATGGCTTCGTGGTAACGAAGTCTTCGTTCATTGGATTCTTCTTTATTAGATTTTCTAAATTAATGGTATTGCATAACAGTAAACTTATTTTTTTGGATCAAGGGATCATAAGTTCGATCCCTAGGGTCGGGCAGTGTTATTGAGTTTTTCTAACTCAAAATTCCCAATAGAAGCCCGGAGTCTGGATTTGAATCCTGTGTATTGCAATATGCTATATGCGATATAATATCACTGGTGAGATGTGGAAGCACAATGCTCCTCTGCCTACCCCTTCAGGGAAATATGGGCGTGATGTTACATTATGGGCCTATATTGATTCTATGTAACTCTGGAAATATACTGTACGGAAAGATATATTTTAATGTAGTTGTTAATGTGGCAATTTATTACACAGCTATCCAAAATCCATATTGGTCTCAAAGTGAAATCTTGAACCAAATCAATGTCACAAAGTATTGCAGATCCGTAATCTCGAAACTCTCCAAGCTGGATTGATTCGTTGCGGTAGAATGTGTTAAATATTTTATATCGACTGTATACGAGCGTTGCCTTTTCCCGGAACGTCGCGAGCTAAATAAAAAATACAGCATTGTCTTTGGGCTATGTTGGCACATCTGTTTCGGACGATGTTGTTGTGAATATGGAAGCAGATGTTTGGATTCATGTAAAACATATGCGTTTCGCATTATCATCGTTCGAGTTGTTTGATGACGTTATATAATTTATTGATTTATGTAACTACGCTTCACGCCTCACACCAGATAAGATAGGCAGAGAGCATCGAGTTCAAAATATCGCTGTCATTACAGACCTGCCAAGAAAATTCTAATTTCACGCCCGTAATCCCTGAACGGGTAGGCAGAGGAGTGTAGTGTATTTCTCCGTTTCATCAGTTACGGGAATAGGTGGTGACCCTATTGCCATACACCGAGCACAGATCCAGACTTTGAGTCACTCCTACAAATTCTAAATTAGAAAAATCTAATAGCACCCCACCTGGGATTTGAATCCTGGACCTCCCGATCGGCAGTCGCGTTTGCAATCGCTCGACTAACGAGGCAGTCATTCATATCTTAATCAATCTTTCCATAAAAGTACGCCGCTGACAGAGACGTCTAGTTTAACATAATGTATGATTTATATTTTTTTGTTTAAAGGGACAATGTAAACATGTAAGAAACTGTCGTTAGCATTTATCAGCAGGTGGCCCGTCTGCCTATTTGCTAGACTAAATATAAGAAAAAACTATGGTTCTCACGATACTACGCTGCTAAAATACATGAATCTACTGATGGATGCTTTTGTCAACTAAAGTTAGCTTCGTGAACAAGTATTTATAAACATACTCAATAAATTGCGTCAGCAATAGTACGTTCTTAAATATAACTTCTTTGTTTAAAGTAAAGATAATTAAAGTTCTACTATTTTTTTACATATTTAGTTTAGCAAATAGGTTGATGGGCGACCTGATGAAAAGTGGTCACCGTCGCTTATGGACATGTAACACCTTAGGTGTGGCGATTGCTTTGCCGGCTTTGAATGAGAGCTGTGTTTGTGCTTCTCATGAAGAACCCCGAGTCATAGTACTCCGAGAAAATATAGTCTTTCGATCTAGTTAATATCTGGTGATTTATGTATTTCTTAAATATTTTAAAATGTTTGTAATGAACTTCTATTTTTAATGATTAATCTTTGGACTTAGTAATCTTGTTTATTTTGTATTTGTGTTTTTTAACAATAAATAAATAAATAAGTAAATAAATATATGTATTCATCGTCTGGCTCTTGCTATAGTCAGGTTATGAGCTTCGGATCGTTACACTTTAAATTGTGAATTGTTTTTCAACTCTCCTCAAATTCGCTGGTTGTATCTCAAAAGTAATGTTTGATAATGTTTTCCAATTTTAGTTACTTTAACTACAGAGCACACCAGGTTTTCTTTGCGGTAAGCGAGACACGAACTGTTTGCAAACTTTATTCGAAACACAGTTTAAAATGGAACGTGTTGAGGCATTCGCGTTCTAGAATACTCTTTTGAGTCTGGAATATTTTACAATTTTTATTTTTATCAAGTTCATATGTAAACATTCTTACAAATTTAAACAAAACCATTTCATAAAATATCGCACGATTTGTACGTAATGTATTTAATAGTAGAAGGCTTAAATAAACTTAACCCTAGGCCATAAGTTAAATTTTCATGAGATCGTTCGAAAGAGAAAAAAATATTAGCACCGTAACCTTCCAGTCAACAGTAGATTAGAGCATAATAATAAAGATACCTTAGAACACTGACGGCCATCTGACCCAAAATTAGCAGAACCTGTGATATGATCAGCAGATTAAAATTTTAGTATATATTTTAATGCTCAACAAATTAACTGTTTGAAACCATTATTACTACTAGTATATAAATATATACTAGTATATATATCAAGGCGTCATTAGTATTTTCAGCTCATTCGTATTCCCTAACGTCAACCGATTTGCATAAATGTATAAAACAACATAACGTCGATAAACCGGAAGATCAAAATTGATTCGTAGAGTTAGTTTGCAACATAAAAACAAATGCTGCAAGTTTCATAAAATTGAAAAATCAACGGTAAGACACCATTAAAAAAAATATTTTTTCACGTTACAAAACGTACTGTTTTCAATTATAATGGAAACTTATCTAAGATGGTTTATTTATTCAAAAAATTTTATTGTTTTCAAAATTCGTACAGGCTCATTATTCACAGAATTCAAAAAACAACATTTTTATCTTAATCGATGCGACAGCCGCGATGTGTTCCAATTCACGCTGTTCGTTGAACGAGCGAACACAATCAAGGGCTTTCCGTTATCAGCGTCTCATTGTAACAGCGTAACGGAACGTTTTTGTTTCCCTCTAATGCATTTCTCGCGTGCCTTTTTAAACCACAACAAAAGCAACGAAAATACGACTATTGTTTCTCTGCCAGTGGCAAGAAATTAAATTTGAAAAAAGAATTCGGAATGGAATGAAACAAAACTTTTTTGTGCATTGTTTATGTTATTGATGTAACGTGCCGGTCGTATGGTGTTGTTCTTTTTCTGTTATATTTTTCTATTAAATTCTAAAGTTTAAAGTTACAACATGTATAATATTAATTTTACTTATGTATAATATTTATTAATATATTGCATACATATTAGCAATATGTGTAACAGTTATCTTGCTCATACTATTCACACATTGATTTAAATCAATAACAAATGTTTGTGTTTTTGTATGCTTTCGCCCACTAAAGACAATATATTGTTTTAAATGGTTCCAGTTCCTACTTTCGCAGTTCTTAAGGCACGGTTTCTATTCCTGACGTAATATTTCGCATAATAAAACAGCGAGTAAAGTGTTTACAAATTATAACATCTAAGTATTCGCGTCTTGTATAGCACGAGTTGGCGCATCGCAAACAGGAAAAGTTTTTCCATTAAAATGTAAGGGGAATACATCTTAGACTAAAGTTTTAACATATTAGGTTACACTAATCTGAATATCGGTAACGGTTATTATATCTATTATAATCTCGCTGCATTATAGGAAATGTTCCTAATTATTCTTTGCAAGTTCTCAATATAACATATGTATAACGTAGGACGTCCCCTAGTTAGGTGGAGTGACGATATATGCAAAGTGGCTTGCAGCGGTTGGATGCGACGAGCCGAAGATCGAGCTCAGTGGCGTGCCATCGGAGAGGCCTATGTCCAGCAGTGGACGGGACGCCTATGTCCAACAGGCTGATGATGATGATGATGATATTTTCAAAGATAATTCCGTGTACTTATTTTTGTCGTGCTTCATAGGTTTTGAAGCGAAGCTTCTTAGGCGTCACACAAGCTTAACTTATATTTTTTTCGGACTGAAGACATTCAGATATTAAATTAATGCGTGATTACAAATCTTTAAGTAATCGTATTAATTTTATTATTGGAGTTAAAACGAATTATGAAAGGTACTGGCAGCCATTTTGGATGTTATGTTAGTTATTGACTTGAGTACATTGACTCTATGTACCGGCCCTGGTAGCCAAACTAAGAGTAGCTACACGGCTTTAAAAGGCACACCATTGACTTATCACTAAATTAATTTAGTAAATAACCTTTATGGTGATACATCATTGAATTATATGTACGAGTACACTAGGGTGTAAGATAGGTGAAAAATGTTTTTTTTCAGATATCGAAATGCATACCCTCTATTTCCTTTTAAACTACCTACATCTACTTAAATAAAAAATTTGAGCTTCCTACGTTAATATTAACCCGTACCGATTGAGCCCTGAAGATTTAGACAAATCTGTTATTAACCCTTACTGATATATAGTATAGATAAATCAATTGAAATAGTTTTATCTTATGAATAAAACTCAAAAAGAATAGTCAATTATTTATTAAAATATGATAATAATAACGAATAGTTAATTATTTATTAAGATAATTAACTATTCGGACACAAATGACAGATTATGCAGGATATTTTCTTTTGAGGGTGTCTTTTTTACAATCTAGATAGAGATTTCTATACTCTTGTACACAGCGACTATCTATCAGCGTATAATCTAAATTATTTGGAAACTCTTCCTCACAGCGCTTGTAAGCATCTTGTACTTAATTTTTTTTGCAACTCCCTCTAATCATGGTGAAGATCTGTAAGTTTTTTTACACAGGTACAGCTCTGGTAGGGATTCCAGCTTTTTCGAAAAATATAATGCACAATCCCGAATGACAAGATTGGCGATTGACTAACAGTCGATTTAACTTCGCGAATGTTAAGAAAGAGTACTGAAGGAACTTGAGGTTAGTCGGTGATTTTGCGCCTGTTATTTGATAATTTACGTCAACCACTAAGAATATACTTTTTTATTGCTTCTTAATTCCAGTACCATTTTATAAATGTATTACAATACGTATTAATCACAAGAATATATACAAACAAATCAGTAACGCCGCGAGTGCGCACCACTGCTTCCACGCATCTTGTATGAACACGTTTCGATGCAAGTCGGCGCGGGTTCTCGTACTGCAAATGAGGTACAACTTTATTTTCGAGTGTTTTAGAAGCAAATAAATAAAACTAAGAGGTATGCGTTAAAAAATAGAAACTTTGGAAAATAAGGGCACACCCTACTCGTAATATACACATATAATAATTTTCCGAATTGATGCCATAACTTTCGATTTGTTTTATGCAAGTAATTTTAAATCAATAAAAAGTAGCAGTGAACTTCTCACAACACAACAAGATTTGCTTTATTTAGGAAATTATCTATTAATAGAATCCTAACATTCTACATTCTAACATTCATATATACATTCTAACATTCTACACTAGAGTGTAGCAGATAAAAATATGCTACAAATGTTAAAGAAATTTGGCTTCAGTCGCGGGTAAAAGTATTCGCACTTATTTTTTTACGCGTAAAACGTGGGTTTTAGCGTGAAGGCTGTAAGCACATATACATACATACTTTTCTGGTCTTCTACACACGCAGTCCATATACAAATACTCAGCTAAGTCAAACCTGCGTGTATTTTTCTGTACCTACACGTATGTATGTATAGTGTATTAAAATCTTTAATAATCTTCTTTTTCACTTTATATTTAAACTTTCGTGGTTATTTATTACACATACGTCGTGACCTTCTAATCTACAGGCGTTAAACTATTTACTCCATAATAATATTACTAGTATTTACAAAAAAATTTTTTACAAACCACTTTTTTATAAAGAAGTAAAAAGATATTCACAATATTTTTATGTTAATTTCTAGTCAATGTTGAAGCTAAATAATGCATTGATATTTTCGAAGCTCCCTAGAGAACAGAACTCAGGCAACCTAATTTGAATATGGAATAGAGACATTTGAATTAAGAACGTAGAGATTTTACGACCGCGCATTTTGGAGGGAACTGTGAAGAGCTCTAGTCTATGAATATTACGGTTTATATTAATATTTTTGTTATAAAAGCATTTAAATGAATTATCGAGGCAGAGAAAGAATACTTCCCCTGAGCCTACGCCGGGTTATGAGGGTGTTGTAAAAGGCAATTAAAGTCAGTGCTGGTTGAATACGGGCAGCAGCGTATCCTCATGGGATGCCTATGTCCAGCAGTGGACTTTGACAAGCCGATGACGATGAAATTAAGTGTATGTAGTTATCTTTTTTCACATGTCAATGTAAATTATAGGTGTATTTGTTTATTTGTAACAGCATATTAATGTCAAATGAAACTTAAAAAAATCATATGTCTTATTACTCGTTGTCCACGGTAGAAATGGACGTGAATACGCTATACATTTTGATATCAATAAGCTATACTCTAAGAAATCAATGGTACTCGTAATTATCAGATATACTTCATTACACCCTCTTTAGAAACATTTAACAATGTTCCTTTGAATGTCACAACTGTGACATAAAATATCCAAATAGGTAATAAACTTCCGCAGAGGAATGCCAGTGGCCGCTACAATTGTTTTGCCATCATTAAAAGTTTGCCGCCACAACGCTGGTATTGTGCGGGCCTGCTAATTCCACTGAAAAACCAAGCCGAACGAATACTGGTTTTGCAATTTGTACTATTTCTATATTCAGAAATTGGTTTTTAGTTTTGTTATAAAGAATGTAGGTTTTGGTGAGATTTTTCAGGATGGTCCAGTGATGGAAGTCTATTTGCAATAGGAACATCTGCGACGTTGGTACCAGCACTTTACAAGAAAGGTTTTATGCCAGTCTCAATCAGAGGACTTAACGATCTCTACGTTTACTACCAACGGTTTTCCGGTACGTTAATTGACTAATGCTCATCTGCGTATTAAGTGGGATCCTCTAGGTACTTGAAGAGTTGCGTCTTAATACATACTTACATTTCCTTCGCTGGTAGAAGACTAAAAGAATTATATACAAAAGTGCATCTTATCTTCCATTTGAAAGCTTCGCTGCTTTTAAAATTATAGTTCTTTTTTGTACATCAGTACTTATATTCAATTTTTAATGTTCAATCGCACGGAATACTGAACGGCTCTATGTTGTATGTTAATTACTTAACATAATACAAATATTGCTGCGTATCTACATGTATCGCAGTACATGTATTACCGTTCATGTTGCCGTTATTACCTTATGTATATTAAATGTAATGTACCAACGTTTATCACTCATGTTATTTACGAGTTAGCACTCTATAAAGCTTTGTTCCTTGTATACAGCGCCATGTCTCGAGAAAGACCGCCCACTGGGGCCTTTGTTTACGGCCGATAAAACGACCCTACATTTTTTTTACCATTTTCTGAAAGTGAACGGGGATTGTAATGTGTCAGTGAGATGAGGTGGACATCAAACAAACAAACTGAAGGCTGTCGACGATATTCAGTGGTCGCCATAGCTCGTGTAATAATCAATAAACTACCTTAAGGAGTCCGGGATTCGACCTCAAATTTGGGGAATGTGTGTGCGTTTTTCATTTTACATATGATGGTAAAAGCATATGTAGAAATCCTTCACATTTAGGAGTTCCAAAAATATTAAGTAACGCGTGGGAAACTACCTATATCACTTGGACTGCGAGGTACTTTATGGCATTGAAGATCCTCATAATTAAGAGAGAGCTGTCTACAACAGTAGACGATAGAAGGATATGGTGATAACGACTGTTACATATACCTTATTAATTTCTCACGTATGTGAAATTCTTATTGGCATGAATCATAAATGTATCGTTCTCTTTGTGGATCAAGACAGATTGATTGATCTCTATCAATGACGGCACTTAAAACGGTTTTTAAATAACGACACATCCCATCATCAGCCTGTTTCTTGTCCACCACTAGACATAGGCCTCCTGTGATGAGACCTACACACTATCATGGGCGGTTCTTGCCTATAATCTGTACAATGGGCTGGTTGGGGATAGGAATAACGATATAAAGTAGGGGCGCTTCCACAATCGGTCCCTGGATTAACAGTTCCACAGGTCTCGGTTAAAAAATAAAAGGAAACTAACGTGACTTATCGACGGTTACGTCCTTATCGGATCCCGTAACTCTTTCCTCGGTCTCGGGTTAGCGTTGAAATTTATAGCAAGAAACACGATTTCTCTTGGAAAGTGTACAACACAATATATTCGCTTTAGGAATAAATACATCGACGTATTCGTTTTAGAATGTCTTTATACTTGTATTCGTTGCGTTCGGTTAACAAGGCATTTTAGTTGTTAAGTGAATTTCGTTCTATGAATAACTTACTATTTGGTGTTGAATTGTAACGTACGCCATCGTACACGAATTGAATAAAGTTAAGTTGAATGATATATATCTATTTTTGGATAAATCAAAATGAATTTAATTAATATTATTTTAAAGTGAGGCTATTATGTAACAAATAACGATCTAAAATTTTATCCTAAGTAGTTATAAATTTAAAATGAGAATACAACAGGACATTCCGGAAAACATACGTGAGGTAAGTCGGTACATATAAAGTCTTCTTAACATAACGAAACATCACGCCAGAACGGGTAGGTTGAGAAGAATAGTAGGTACCTACTCCTACGCTTCACTTGTTAAGTTTATATCTTTTTTTTTTCAACCCATAACAATTCCACTGCTGAAAGACGGGTTTCCTCTCATATTGAGAGGGTTAAGACCATAGTCTGCCACGCTGGCCAAGTGCGGGTTGGCAGACTTTCACACACCTTAGAAATTTTTTCTAAGATGACAGCAAGACTCGATACTGACATTTCCAACACTTGCACCAGCCCCTACTTCGCTTCCCGCGTTCCATTGCTATTTGCATACAAATTGCCCTCCACTCACTTGGGCCGACTCTTCGCCGATCAGACCGGGTCCGATTATAACACATCGATTATGCATCCCTATTAATAGCTTTTTAGTCGTCAAGAGCAAATCGGATCGAATCCAATAGAATAGGAATGAAGATCGGTCGCGGCTAGTATTACTTATTCATCTCGTGAACTATAACGGTCTTACGGGCTTGCCAGGAGGAAATTATTAGCATTTTATTATCTATAGGATTTGTCTTTATCATTAATTTCTTTGTCATCCTACCTCTGCTTTGTGTGAAGAGATAACAAAGAGATTAACCCCCTTTTAGGGAGGCCTATGTCCAGCAGTGGACTAAGATAGGCTGATGATGATGAACAAAGGAACAGACAGCAGACAGCGTTCTTCCTAGGTCGCTGCTGTCGATCAAAACATCTGAAATGTACCTTGAAAGAGACTACATGATTGGGATAGTCATGGTCTTTGTAGGTACTCACTATTAGTGAGTGGTGGTTAATATTAACCAGCATAGTAGCAATAAGACTGTTGGTATAAAGTCCACGTATATTTATGCCTTCTACCTATATTTATGCCTTTTACCACTTGTAATAATACCTACCTTCTTTGTAATAATATTACACTGAAGTTTGGTACGTAGGAAAATAGGTTTTGGGCTTATTTATCATCACAGTAGTCACTTAACAGAATACCTAATTTATTATACAATTATTATGCATTTATTATTCACTATATTTATGTCCTATTTTATTTTTACACTGCCTCGTTGGTCGTGTTGGTTGCATGTGCGACTGCCGATCGGGAGGTCCCGGGTTCGATTCCCGGGTCGAACAC